>JAJHUR010128768.1:0-30059 GCA_027495735.1 Lutjanus campechanus | reverse complement strand
TTGGCAACCCAGGAAAGAGTGACATAGGGGACATTTCAAACATCTTACTGGAGTTTTTGACAGAATGGCGACCAAAGACTTGTGGTTTGCGCTGTGGCACTTGCTGAGGTAGTCCAGTGTGGCTTTAATGACATAAGAGCTGAAGTACGGCGGGTTTGGTGCAGGATCCAGTTCCCTGAGGGGCATCAAACAATTATTTACAACATTTACAATGTAACAACATTTTCTTTCATTTTACTTACTTGAAATTTGGATTGATTGAAATAGAAAATACCTTTATTTATGTCCAAGGTGAAACTGGAGTGTCATCACAATGATCAAAGTATTGAGTGCACAAATAAATAAAATAAACTGCTACAAGAAACAACCACAGTAAATTTTAATGACAATTACCCTATAAAGCGTTTCAGGTCTCCTCTGTCCAGTTCAGCTCCACTTTCTTCATACAGAGTCATCAGCAGTTCCACCACTATGTCCGCCAAGTTACTGTGAATCAGGTTGTCAATTTCCTGCAGACAGATGCACAAACATAAGGACAGATGTGTAGAGTCGTGTAAATTTGCTATTCAATTATCGTATCTTTACTCATATGTGGCGGACACTGCACCTGTAGAACTTTTTGTTCAGATCTAGGGGCCAACAAAGTGCAGGGTTTAGCAACTTATTCAGAAGGGGGCAACACATTTTCAACATGTAAGAGACATGAGATAATTGTACAAAAAGTCCTCCAACAAATGTCGTGTGACTGATCATTAAAGAAAACCCTACAACAGTCCCAAGTGTTTCTGCCTTTTTGCATTGTAGATGCACTGTTATGTGTCCAGAGTGGCTGACTGTATAGTTTTTTGATTAAGCGACAATGAATGTGATCGTTAGTTACCTCCCTAGACCTAACTCTGGCATGATGTGATCAAATTATACAATCTGCATGAAATAAGAAGCCCAACTTGGGTGCAGATGTAGGAAGATGTTGTATAGCTGTTTCTACCTGTTTGCCCAGACAGTTGGCGTCTTTGAGCAGGTCGTACACTCTGTGGGCTTTCTCCCTCTGCTGTGCAACCTGTGCATCCTGACCAGGCAGGGCAAAGTATGGCAGGATGTTGACCATGATCTTGGGGAAACAGTTGGCCAATAACTCTCTCCAGTCCTTCTCCAGATACCTGCCGATAGACTTCACCTGTTCAAAGTCATCCAAGAAGACCAGGTGGGGGATCAGTACCTGGTAGGAAGAGCTTCAAGGGGATACGAGACAACAACATTAACAAGCGTTAATAGCCAAGAGTTCAATCGTTCAAAATACAATTTCCCAGCATAAAATTCAGAACCCCCTATGAATATGTTTTTGCCCCAATGAGTGATACATGCAGATTTTGTAATTACAGTTGGAGTGGTGAGTAAAGGCTGCAAGAGAATAACATCAAATTAAATAAAACAAAAATAGTAAAGTTTATTTCCTCACTTATAAAAGTCTTTGACAGTGTCGTGGTCTAGGAGGGTGAAGGGGAAAGATCCAAGAGTGTAGCGATCGTCTGACTGTCTCTGTGCCAGCCACTCGGCTACCAGGTAGTACAGGTGAGAGCTAACGAATGTTTTCACGCTCCTGTAGCCTAGCGCTCTGGATACACTGCACAACATCTGTGACAAAAAGACGGACAGAAACAGCTCATTTGGACGATGCTGTAGGATGTTACAATAATCTTGCACAGGCAGTAATATCATGAACTGACAGTCCTGTCTAAACTCTTTTCAAAGCTGAATTCAGCATCTTGAACCTCCTGAGATCTTAACCTTTTTGATGAGCTGCTCCTCTATATTGTTCTCCTTGTAGGACTGGAAGAGGGCAAACAGAGCCTGTTTTTCACAGACTGGGCTACAACACAGTACAACAGACAAACTCTTCAACAGGGCGGCCTTGCGGTTGAACAACTCGTCCTGCTGGTCCTCTGCCGAGCTGCTTTTCTGTGTAGAAACACACAGACATAGGCAGCATTAGAAAATTCAAGCAAAAGCAAAAGAACACACATATAATGAAAAATTCAACACCTCATGAACCTACAGGGAGCCTCATTCCTTCCTGAGCCTTTAGGTAAACTGTCTCAAAAGCTGTCTGCTGGTGTTTAAGCGGCAGCATCCTCCTCTTCTCTAGACACTCTGGTCTCATCTCCAGAAACAACCTGCATACACAGGACAATGATGATGACGATCAGATAATGATCCACGTTTTATAAAAATGTATTATGATACATTATCAGTAGTGCCAAGTCAGCGTACTTCTCCACTGATGTGGCTACCAGCATGCGGACTTGGTGGTTGGCATCTGCAAGGTGAGATGGAAGAATGACTGACACTGGACGATCCTCCTCTCTGTCAGGCCCCTTGATACTTAAAACTGCCCATTTACAACACGGGTCAGCCTGTCAGAGGAGAGACAAGTCAAAAATACAAAAAGAAGTGCTACAGAATAAACGGTATATCAGTTTTTATATGCAAAACATGCCACCAGTGGTCTCTAACATTAAAACAATATCAAAAGACATAGTTTGATGACATCATGAGGTAGAGTGGGATCACGGGAGTCGTTTTCTTCTTTGTCAAACAACTACCACTGCTGATCTGTTCTGATGTGACGTAACTTGAGGCAGTGGAAGGGATTTTTTTCTGTACCAGCAATGTGTGCAGTTTATTCATTTAAAAAAAAAGGCCAAAAAAAGTCAATTTTGTGTGCCTAGGATATTTTTTTCTATTTATACTAGTGTTGTATTGAAGTTTAAAATTCTGCTATTGTGACAACTCAAGTGCAGATACATACAATATAATAATGATACAAAAGTATTCTGTAACTGCAGGTCAGAAAACCCCTGTGAGAGCTTACCTCCAGCAGGGCAACCAGGCATCGCACTAACGCAGCTCGTACAGCTACCATGCATTTCCCTGTTTGGCTGAGGAAACTGAAACACACAGCACAGGGGTTGAGTATCAGAGACTTACACACACAAATGTAGACAGATTATGACTTAAAGTAGAAAGACATTTATAGAAATTCAGGATTCAGGTTTTCAAAGTCTAACACCCCAGTTATCTCTTAAAGTGGCTGCAGGGAACTTTCATATAGTGTGGAGGCCCCTGTGGACAAAAGCGGTAGTGCTTCTAGATGAATTTCTGGCCCTTCATAGGAAAGAATTAATTTAAGGTAATTTATTGAACCTTAATGTTTATTACCCTGTGAGGTTTGAATGGTTAACCACACCTGCCGTCACATAGCTTGTCAGCCTATTGAGTTGCATGATGTGTAAATATGGGTGTGGTTTCCATTGTTCAAACATTGTGACCTGAAGAAGACATCATTATTAACCTTCAGTGACATGGAGTAAGTGTACAGTATGCTACTAACCAGAATCCATACACCACTTGTAGCAGAGATCCCTGAACGTGTCTCATTTCCTCCGGCATGTGGTGGGTTTTCCCCAGGCTCCTGATGGAGGGTAACAGACCCAGCAGAACAGCAGCACAGATTTCTTGGTCCTGACGGTATTGACTACACAGGTCCCTATAAACACACATAAACACTTTATTATTCTCCACACAGATTCACTGAAATACATCCAAACATAACAGAGACAGTCCAAGGAAGATTTCCCTACGCTAGAGGACGAAGCAGCGAATCAAGTTCCTCCGGAGAGAGTGAGTCCTCAGCAGGAAGCTTCTTCAGCAGGACAAGGTACTGGAAGAGAACCAGATGTTAGTGTTCATCAGCTGCACCATCATCACCACCACTACCATGCCCTCGCTTCTCCACAGCAGCTGCTACCCACCATGTTGAGATGCAGGGCTTTGCTGAAGTCGATCTGCTCCACCAGCAGCAGCAGCCTGCGGCGCACCTCCTGCGGCTTGTAGAGCAGACCGTGGACCGGTTGGACCGAGCCGCTCTCACACAGGAATTCCAAGACGGCGAGCAGAGCAAGGTCCTGCTGGACCAGATGATCGTCTGCTAGCAGACTCTTTGCACCTGACAGAGGACAGAACAGTGACTCTAACCTGTCGTTCACTTTTCTTTTGATGTAAGTAGACTTAAAATCAGTGTGTATTAGCAACACACAGGATCTCAGGGTCTCCTTATTCTACCGGAGCTAATGTCAGTGGGGATATCAGTGACTCTCATATCATGGATTTCTTGCTTTTTGGCCATTAAATGTAACTGCAGAAAAATGAAGCCACCACTCAATGATTCTGGTGGGCTGAGAGCAGCAAAACCTGATGTTTACTACAAATTTTTCCAGCAATTCAGAAATCAAACCAAACCAATCAGAAGGAAGCAGATCAATCGCCCAAAATTAAAGCAGCTAGGAGATGGGCATATTTCTGTGGTTTTTTTCATCAGTTTTTCTGATCCTGAGAGGCACTAATTTCAAGAACAAGTGATCCCTTCTTACCGGGCCCACAGAAAGCGTCACTGTTTTCTCCCTTCGGTCTGTTGTGCCCATTGGTGCCGCTGTGGGACTCTTCGCCATCTTCAAACAGGTCGATGTCGTCCCCTTGTTGAGTTCTGGTCACGTCCCAGTCATCATCCATATGATCGTCTTCATCCACAGCAGCGGTGACTCTCTTAGAAACGCTGCTTAACTGAGGAGACGGGGGAGTGAGACTAATTCGAGCAAGCCAGTACTCGGTCGTTGAAATTAACATTTTAACTTTTCTATCCTGAGGCCACAAACGTCATGAATCTGCTGTGTACTAACCAGTATATGTCACTTACCAACAGTTTACAGATCTCAGCCAGTTCACTGAAGAGACTGGCCGGCAGGATCATAATGAACAGACTGGAGGAGATGGGAGAAACTTTATCCTGCAGAAGACAAAAGATTCACTCACAAAAAGGTTCTCTGACACCAGACTTCATTTTGAATGTGTGAGTGTGTGCAAAGACTGTACAGGATTTGACTGGATTGTCCATTAATCAATAAGATTCAACTAAATGCTGTATTATTACATCATTATGCATACTGTCATGATGGACGCATACGTATTTCACCTTGTCTCTTCTGCTGGCCGACTGTGTGCAGAGCTTCATGACGGATCTTAGCGTACTCATGGTTCCTTCCTCTGTCATCTTCACTTTCACACCAGAAACAAAACCGCTGAAGTCCTGCGCCAGCGCCTGGTAACAAGAACACGCCAACCATCTTAAATTCTTATATGCTTTTATGTCATGTTTTTAGTGTTTCAGCAGCCAGGATGTAGGAATAAATCTTGCCTTGGCTTTAGCGAAGAGCTGTGAGCGGCAGGCCTCCTCCTCCGTCAGAAGTCCGGTTGAGATGTAACCTGCCAGGACACTAGTCAGCAGACTGAAACAGCGCACCAGACACTCTGGAGGGGTGGACTGGGACTGTGGACAGGGAAGCAAAATAAACATCAGTTTGTCACGTTGACGACTACACAGACACAGAAACACACACTTGTTGAGCTCCACTCACATCAGGAGAGTAGCAGTTGAGCAGGTTGTCAGCCACACAAAGCAGTGACTGTTCCAACTTGTTTCTGAGGCCGGGGACGGCAGCGAATTGGCCGTCGGCTGAGGTCATCTTCACCAACTCATTTGTCCCTTGTGTCATGGAGGGCAGAGTGCTGAAGCTGAACTGCAGGTACAGCCTCTCGATCTCTTCAAGGTTGTCTTTGGCATTAGCGGAGGTGTTTTCTTGATAAAAGGCACTGAAAAAGTAATTGAAAATGGAATTTAAAAGGGGGTGCAAGGAGGCAGAACTGTTATCATGTAGGTGATTTTGATATAATGTTCCTTACCTGTCCACTCCTTCGGTTCCCAGCAAAAAATGCAGGCCAGTTCTTGTGTCTTTCAAGGTCAGGGAGACCAGGATGTTTGCTATTAGATTGTAAGGAAAGTCTCTGCACACGAGATCAGAATAAAATATAAATTCACAGACACATATATTAAACATAATATCATATGTTATCTGATGATATAATACAGTAAAGCAGGTCATTATGGCGAGACAGACCCCAACAGGGTGATGACCATGTCTTGAATCACCCTGAAGGGATCTATTTTGCCATAATGGCCTGATTGCTGTACATTATGCTGCTTATTACACAGCTACTTACTATTAAAAAATTGAAAATTTTAAACAAAATATTGATTTTAAATTATTTTAGAATCTCTTATTTTAGAACCTATGATCAGAACTGCCTCCATAACAATGGTCTGTTATTCATGGCAGTGGTCTGCTATTCAGAAGTGACAGACCATAGAAAGCCATAATTGACCAATCAGAATCGAATATTAACAAAAACTGTGTAATAAATCCACAGTTAACATGGAAAACACAACGCAGCACCAACCTGCAAATGATGGGGTGCGGTCTGGAGCTTTCCTCCATCTCATCACTCTGATCGCTCATCAGCAGCCAGGCTATGAGGGTCTCTTTCAGGTTCAGGGATGCAGATCCGTCTGTAACCCCCACAAAGTCCCAGCCCGATCTCGAGATGAGACTTTTCGGGACTGGACACTTGAGCAGGGCCTGGGCGAGGCACACAGCAGCACTCCTGTGGAGAGACCGAAAAAAAATGTGCACTGAATGCAAACACAAAAACACACACACTTGTTATAAAGACACGCTTTCAGTATAAACAAAGGTTTAATTTATGGTGGAGACTCACTGAGATGGTTTACATGCTGATCCAGAGAAGAGCTTCCACAGTTCTCTGTCCATATTGATCAGTCCACCGTGGACAATGGAGCTCAGCAGGTCCAGGCTGAGGGCCTCTGTCTGAGGTGAGCTGACCCCTCGCAGCGCCAGGGCCCACACCCGACCCCACAGCCTCCCCAGCTCCGTCCTGTAGACCTGGGCCCTCTCTGGGTAGCGGGCCTGGCATCGGGCCACCTCCCTCAGACAGCGCAGCACATACGGCCCCCTCTCTCCTTTCCGCTGCTCTGCCAGGAGCTGGTACAGCACTGACAGCAGCGGGACCAGCTCCTGGCCGGGCATCAAGGATGGGTACTTGGAGGAGAGCACTGCAGTGATCTGAAGCCTGAGAGCAGAAAATTAAAGAAGAATATCTTTACATGATTGTTGATCTGGAGTGGGTGCAATCACATAAACAAATGGCTACTTTTCTTTGTTTTTACACCACAAAACAGAACCAATAAAGACATTTTTTTTGAGCAGCTGTACTCAGTACCAATTTGTTTACTTTTAAAATGATTTTATATTGATTGTGTTGTGATTTTCATACCATGGTATGATATCAAAGTCACTACGCTGAGGCTGCAAATTGTCCCGGATGACCTCCCAGCCCAGATCGATGCGCCGTCTCTTGCTGGAGGGACTGCCCATGTGGGTGGTTCTGAGGGAGGCCTGGGTGACCTCCAAGACATGGGTGTCATTGTCATCATTGAACAGCTACACGCAGGAAACACAAGAAGATAATGTTTTCAAAACAGGCTAATTCTTGCAGACATGTACAGCATTTTATATCAGCTAAATAGCTACATAACTGTATAAACATTTATATCAAACTAAACTGCGATGGTCTGGATGCAAGCTTGAGACTTGATCTCTGTTACCTGATGACAGATGTCAGCTGTGAGTTCGATGAGATTGTCTTTGACAGCTATGTGTCGGGTCCCTGTGACGTACTTCCCTCTGCTGCCTATATGGCTGATTTCTCGGATTAAGGCATCATACAGGTTGTACAGCAGACTCCGCCACTTGGCCCAGTCCTCAGCATGAGCACCTGAAATATGAGTGGGGAAAAACAGATTGTTTATTGATTAATTTTTGATTGTTTTTTTTAAAAACATATCTTTGGTTTAAAAATATTTTAGCAGTACAACTGTATATGGAACAACACACAGCCCACAATAAAGCCCATTTTAAGGAAAAACAGGAGATGGTCCTACCTGTATCTTGTGTTTTGGCTCCTTTTGGGTGGTGAGCACACATCTGTAGGTTAAAGAACTCCACAATCTTCTCTTTGAGAACCATGCTGGGTCTCATATCTGCCCAGACATAGAGTAAAGAAGGCAGAAGCTCCTCTCCCAGGTGACACACCCTCATCCGACAGTTCATGGCAGCCGATCTCAAGAAGATGTTGAGAGCTGAGACGAGATGCTCCAAAACAGTCAAGTGTTTCTCCTGCCTAACAGGATCATGGGATGTGGAAAAAAGAAAACATCATGTTGTCATCATGTTTGCATATATTTATCTAACTGGTGTACATTATGTTTACAACAATTTAGGATGATGCTGGTAAAAGTCTTCACCTGGCATTCAGCAATGTTTTGGAGAAGAAGCTGAACAGAGTGCTGTTGAGTCCTTCAGTCTGCGTGCAGCAGCCCTGCACCACCGCGTGAATGACTCTGCTCAACAGAACACGGTTGATGGACTTGGATGAAGAGTTGAACAACTGACAGAATAAATCCAAGAGATCTGATGATCACAAAAATAAGCAAACGAGGATTCAGTAAAATGATTAGGAGAGATGGTATTACATATCAGACACAGTGTAATACAGAACAACAAGAACTAATAACATTTTGCTACAATTGTTATATGATTTAGATAAATGTGCCACTGACTGTGCCACTGCTGTGGTGTGACATCACACCAGTACTTGCGGACAGAGAGAACATCCTTCACTAGGAGGCTAGTGTAATCTTCTCCATAGGCTGAGCAGCTGTACGAATTCTGTAGAACTTCCATCACATGTTTCAGCAGCTCGCTGCACTTCAGATGAGGTCCACCTTCAGAAAGGCACAGAGACACGGTAAGGTAATTTTTTCTGTTTTCTACTCAGATGAGTGAGTCAAGCAAACTGACTGAAGATATTATTTAAATATATGTACAAAAATGCAATTGCATCGTATCATAACATACTGGATCTGTCAAGACAGCGTCCTTACGTTTATTTGCGTAGCGAATGAAGTATTTGATCAAGCTGCACATGTCGGCCATCTTCCTCTGCCGCATGGCCAGCGTAGTTGCTGTAACATTGGATTTACTCGATTGTACGTTTTCTGTCTCCTTCTGGACATAACGCTGCAGAAATCTAACGTGGGAAAAAGGAGAGCACGCAAAACAGAGTAGTGAGAAGTGCTTACAGCATTTATCAAGGCCATTTCGTCTGGCAGAAAAATTAAGCTAATAAAAACAAAAGAATTGATAAATTTCAAAAATAGCACAAGCACAATGCACAGGTATCCTGCACAACACGGAATGAGAACAGATTCTAGTGAGACATAACAGGAACAAATAGTAATTCTGAATATAGAAAGCCAAATTTACATTTGATTAACAGGCACGTTGAGGTTCCCTGCAGGCAGCTGGTACTCATTTGTGAGTGATGCAAATAAACAGAAGTGAAACTCAATTGACAAAATGGATACACACTACAGCCCTTTGTCTTCGCAGGTAAGTACAAAAAAATGAACATCAAGATTGCAAGTTTAGGTAAAGATTTGCAAAGTGTACGTAAAATCATAAAGAGCCAAGATATGAGCTGTATTACACTGGTAGGGCTGTGCGATATGGTAAGAAAAAAAAATTATACTGAGATTATTTTCACAGATCATTGCGATATGGTCCATGCTTGGTGGCAATTTTCATTTTCACAGAAAAAGGAGCAATAAATCATAATGATGTGACATGTGTTCAGGTCTGTACCAAACAAACATGTTTTCTTACATCTGCAGAGCAAAGCTGTAGGGCAGAGCATCTCTGCAGCACTACAGTGCTTCATAATGCTGCTTTGTCACACAATTTTCCTTTATCAAAAATTGCAGCTTCTGTGATATGGACATTGCACTTGGGCATGTTGTGATTTGGATAATATTTCAAATTACTGTGCAGCCCTATACACTACTAGATATATGAATATGCATTTTGTTGTTGCAGGTACAAAAATGCAAATGTGCAAAGGCAGACTACCTGAAAACAGCATCCCATGTGAGTTGCTTGGAGCCTTTAGCTTTAGGTCCGGAGGTACGATCCAACTCCTGCACAACCTCTGGAGTTCGAATGAGCCGTCTGAAACGCTCAGCTTCTTTCTGGAGGCGTGTGGAGAGGACACAACTGTCAAAGTGTAGGATTTACACTGCACTTACTGGTTAAACGTGGTTATACTAAAGTGAGGCTGAAGTGCAATACATCTCATTTCAATGTAAATCCTTACATGTGCATTAGCATCCTGTTTTGGGCATTATCTTATTTTTTATAAATTTGGAAAATGGTGTTTAAATGGAACATGACAAACCTGATTAGTCATATTTCTTTATACATGATTATAACATTATCCAGGTGTTGGATCATCAGACTGCACTTGTATTTTGATTACACAACTGCCATGATTCAAAATATAGAGCAAAATTTCCATTTAATTAGAGGGCATAGTGAGGTTCTCGGCAGTCAGTTGGTATTCATTTGTAGGGGTGTCACAATTCTTTGACTTTCAACTTCATGGTCATCATTCGATTTTGTTTCCCAATTTTAACTTCTTTTTTCACTGACAGCTGTGCCATTTTTAGACTATTGAGTCTTTGCAAAGATTGACAGATTGCTGGTTTTATGCACTGACCACTGTCATTTACATTTTCAAATTCTTATTTAAAAAATAGTTTATATGGCATCAGGTGCTCCATAATGGCCAGTAATCTACACTGCATCATCTTTGAAGACACCACAAGTAGGTGGGGGTAGAGGAAAAAAAATACTTACTTTGATTTTGATTATTGAACTTGAAAGTTCATTTTGGTCGACTTTTGCTTAATATTGAAATTGTGACATCCTTATTTATATATGAATGATGAAACCAGGACAACAGCATGTATGACACTAGATACATACACCACAGTGTACCACAGCTTATTCCAGTTTCAAAAACCTGGATAACACCTTAACTTGCTTTTGAGAAATCCAGACATACTACAGTTCTCCCATGGAAACAGGATACTGTGGCATGTACTCTTTATCCAGGTTTCTGAACCATATCATAGTGGCTGAGATTGTAAGAAATTAGGACACCCCTGCAGGCACAATCAGAAACCTGCATATTGTCACAATCATGTATACAGGGGATGGCTAACCAGGTTTTTCATGTTCCATATCCCAAACATGGTCAAAACAAGTATAAGGCTCAAAATCAGGACACCAGTGTGCATGTAAACGTGCTTATTGTTTATATGCATGTGTGATTACCTTCCTCTCTGTCGCTTTGTCACTCCCTAGCCCCCTGCAGCAGACAACGAGCTCATGCAGAGCCAGACTCATTGTGCTTCACAGTGGATGAGGGCACAGTCTCTTCTATGTGGAGTGGACTATTCTATCAGCCAAGACAGGATTTTGACAGCATGTTGTTATTAATCCACAGTATTATGCCTACACTAAAAAACACTTAGCATATGTATCAGCTCTCCTCTCCAAAGCACTGCTGACTAACTATTCACATGAAACGGAAGCTTAAGTCACTACTTGTTAAACTAACTAATACAAACCACACTGTAATCAGCCTGGCCTTGTAGATGAGCTACTTTAGCAACACAACAGTGCAGGACTACATTTGAACTTAATTCACAAACATCCGTTCAAACACCCAGTACGATCTGTTGCTCTCACTTTGACCACTGACCTTTGGTTGTAGTTACCGTCAGTTACAGTTACAGTTGTAGTCACACATGCAGCTGCAGAGATGTTAACTGTGCTACAGGCTGCTCCTGTGCTACTCACAACTTTGCCATCTTGTCGTGCGTTAAGCACATAGAAGACACACGCACGCACACGTAGGGACCACGCAGGAAATTCCCGCCCCAGCAGCAGCAGCAACGAGGTCACGTGACTTCCTGGTCGTGGCAAGAGTCGAGTGAGTCCGGTAAACTGAATTCCAACGTTAAAATAAATTTAGTGTGGTGTCGAATGTGGTATTATTAAAGTGGCAAAAAGTATGTAGGAATCATGTTCGATCTATTATACACACATATTTGTATACTACAGCATGTAGCGTGTAATGGAGCTTGATTTTCGGATAGGACTACAACTACCGAAGTTCCACTCTGCAGATTATTTTGAAGCTTCCGGGTTATACGTGCTTGAGTTCCCCGCCTTTTGAGTAAGCAGCAGTGTCCTCGGGACGTCGCCTTGACAATAAATACCATTGACGGTTATTTAATTTCACGCTGTATAACGGTTTTCTGAGACTTTTCCTGAACATGTAGCCAACTCTTTACTACTACAAACTTTAGATCAACCGACAGGCCGCCATGTTGCTACCGTCCGACGTTGCTCGGCTTGTTTTGGGTAAGTCCGGTGCTGTCTGACGAAGCACAGCTAGCCAACAAAGATACTTAGCGTTGTAAACAGGCGGCTCAAAGCCGTTAACTGTTTACCAACCAACGATCAGCGGTGAACAGTTTGTAGAGATGTTACGTTTCTGTTGGCCGTTTGAGCTCTCTTGTACTGATATTTCTCTCTAACCTAAATGTGGGTCAATGTCCTTCCCCAGGGTACCTCCAAGAGGAGGGACTGTCCGCTACAAGCCAAGCTTTCATACATGAGAGCCCAAACCTGAAAGAGTATGCCGACCACACCATAGGAGATGGGACTATTCCTGCTTGTGTGTTTGTAAGTGTGCCGCTTTTTTGTTTTGCTGTGCCCTCTCCTCTCCCATCATCACACCCTGGACACTTGCTCCAACCTCTCCCCACTCTGTCAGCCTTTACAGGGTACAAAAAACAGCTTCTTCCCACAGCCCATAACTCTGATAAACATTTAAATCAGTCACATATTGCTTCCAACACCAAAATATCAACTTATTTCCATTCTGTTTTATACTCTACATCAGACACATTTTATTACCTGATAGATTGGCCGGATTTGAAAAAAGTGAAGTGTCAAGGGGCAGACATTTACATTTCCTGTCTGACTTGTAAAGGTAGTAATTTAATTGTGTAAAATAATGCACCTTTTATCACAGAAACGTACAAATGTCGGCGTATTCCTTGATTCACATCTCACTTATAGAAATCATGTTCATAATTTATTGAAGAAGCTCAACCAAAAACTGTAGGTTTATAACAAGATCAGACCATATCTCACTCCTACTGTCTCTGATACATATTTACATGCAATAACTATTTCAACAATATCTTACTGTCTCCCAATTTGGTTCCTCACAACAAAGTAAATGACCAAACTAATAGCAAGACTGTACAATAGAGCTTATAAGATTCACTTTTGACTTTTGACTTTCACTTTTGTTGACTTTTCAAATGATCAAGGTATTAAATTTTATTATCAGATTCAAAACAATAACACAACTCCAACACTCACTGGTGTAGCTCCAGTAAGACAGGAACACATCATTAGATCTGTCGTCCATGAACTTATCTCAGTCCTGGCTAGGGTCAGAGATAATTTTTTCACACCAAACCCTGGAATGAGATCCCATTTTATGTTAGAAAATTAACCTCCATTACACATTTCATACACGCATATAAACACTATCTCACCACAGATTTAACCCATAATATCTGACCACTTCATTGAAGTCTTCACCTCTCTGAACATCCTAGTTGCTGTTTGTCTTTTTGTTTTTTTGTCGACAGTCTCTGCTTTGTGATATGATTTTATGTTTTATGTGCTGCAGAACAGGAACCTGCTATAAAGCAGTTTTAACTGAATTAGGCCGGTTTAATTGTAACTGGTTTATTATGTTGCTTATTTTTTTCTCTCCACTTAAGTTTTCACAATTGGAAATGAAACATTATGGACAAAAGCAAAACACCTTTGTAATAAGATTTGAAATGGCTTGTTGTTTTAGTAAACACAGTGCTGCATTTAACATCTTTTATTATTTAGTTAAACTCTCCTAAATTCGTTCAGCTTTAACAAACTTGTGTCCCTGTACTGAATAACAGACATAACATTATGACAAATATGACAGACATGACATAATCAATGGGGTAATTAGCTTATCTCTCATTTGAAGAAAAATAAATAATCAAAAAGCTATTGAGGTCATTAAAGGGCTGGATTTGGCCCTCGGGCTGCCAGTTGAATAGGCCGGCTGTACGTAGTCATCCACTCCCTGTATATCCATTCAGTGTTTATTTCTTTAGCACTATTTGTAACATTCACAACTTACAGAACACTTGACTTGTATAGAGTTGTATTTATGCTGTTGGTTACTGGTGCTTCTTATTTACTATATTATTGTATTAGAAATATTATTCATTTTATCCACATTCTTA
Source organism: Lutjanus campechanus (assembly GCA_027495735.1). NCBI lineage: Eukaryota > Metazoa > Chordata > Actinopteri > Lutjaniformes > Lutjanidae > Lutjanus > Lutjanus campechanus. Next base: position 15,808 of record JAJHUR010128768.1, on the reverse strand, counting down.
TGAGTGCAACAGTCCTGTCTACTTTTCACTTTATTTTCTTAGCATTGTTGACCTTGTTCCTAGCTGTTATGTCTGGTCTAGCTCTGTAAGAACATTGAGAGCAATTATTTGCATGCGTACATGGACTTGACCAATAAAGCTGATTCTGATTCTCGAACTGTTAAGTGAATGTCATGCACACAAAGGTACAAGTTGCATTTAAGATTTATTGTTTTTTTTCCCCCACACACAGTCTGTCTTTGGGAAAGGCCTAAAATCCATCTTAAATGAGTATGTGGCCACCAAAGCAAAAGGTGAGATCATCTGACATTGTCCCTGTTAAAAAATATACCATCCATACTCTTATTCATGTGTCGTGCTTGTGTTGTTGGTAATTTGTTGGATTCTTCAACAGAGTCTTGTCATGAGGTCCCTGCTGTTATGACTTCGTTGTGGAAAAAGCTGGATTTTACACTCAACCAGATCAAGTAATGACCTTCAAGTTTCACCTAAATCGCTGCAAGCCTTTTCAGTTGAAACTAACCACAATCTCTAATGTCGGTGCTATCTTCATCACTGTTTATGTTCCTTTATTCTTCTATATCTTTTCTTAGGTCATTGCAGAATGCACCTGCTATATCATCAGCATGTCAAAGAAGTAAGTAAGAAGTATGCCATTAGTTTTTCCCATTTTAATTTAATATTTTATTGTGTAGTCGCCCTAAAATCCTTAATATATGGAGTATATAGATGTGTTTCCCACAAACCCAAGATGATTTGCCCGAGCCATCAAGATTTTTGTTTTATGATTTCTGTTTGGAATGTATATGTGGAAATGTATGTGTCAAATAATTGTAGATTCGCTTAGCATGCATACAGCATGTGTAGCTACCTTTACATACAAACAATAATTTAACAAATGTTATCTGAATGAGGTTGGCTGAGGTCTGTGTTTGTGCAGGTTTTATGTGATGGCTTGATGATTTACCAGCCTCTGTCTATTGCAGCACGTTCACGCATTGGAGTGGCAAACATGGCTCGACAGCGGGTCTTGACTGTGGCTTCATCGGGTGCTGTCGTCTGCTCATCAGTTACTGAAACAAGCTCCATCATCAGCCCTGCACACACCTCCCACAGCATGCTCGGCCACTCCACCCCTGTGAGCTATACTGCCTCGCACACCCGACCAGCTTCTGGCAGTGGCACACCCCAGCAGATCCATGATGTCAGCCGATTGCTAAACACACCCAGTCAGTATCATAAAACATGCAGTACACTATATGTTTTTTAAATTTTATTTAAAGAGTAGTTGAGGTGACAGGTCAGAGGGGTTTTGTTTTGTTATCACTTCTAAAAATGGCTGTGTTATTGAATTTGTTTTATTTTACCATCTTACCAGTGGTGGTCATATACTGTGTGGCCACTAAACTTGCAGATCGGCTCTGACGTCACCCGAAACTGCATGTACACAGAGATCATCCACTCGCCAACCACCTGGACCAATTATTGTCTTTAATTTACAGAATCACACCTGTACTGTAAGGCTGCCCCTGAGATTCTTTCAGTCGAGCAGTTGTTGTTTTTTCCGTATTAATGATTTTTTTTTTCATCCACCAAAACACACTCACCATTATTCTAGTATAGTAATGTTGTATGATCCGCACTGTCCGCGGTTTATCTCCGTATCTGCGGGAATAACTGCACCCAGTGCATCTCTTGTCTGGACATTGCATTGCTGATTTAATATATGTTGAGATGTTGAAGCAAATTATGTCATGTTAGAGCTATTTTCTTTGAACAAAACTCAGTTATAAACGGCACTGATGAACAACGCGAACAGGTAGTTCTGTATTTTTGAAAAAGTTTCCCATTCAAGCCCATAGCTGACTTCATTTTGTGTAGGGCTCTTAAAACATTTGAACAATTATATTTTGTGTAATGTGTGCTATATGTCCATCACAGGAGATTCACCTATACAGATTGTATCAGAACATCGGCTAAATCCAGGCCCAATGTCTCCTGGACGAAGGAAATGGTAAAGATAATTATGCTATAATTCAGTTATTGTTAACAACTCATTAATGAGTACAGACTCTTGTAACCCACAGTGGCTTGTCAATGCTGGTTTCTCAGCACATAACTAGAAGAACAGAAGTAGATAAATAAGTCTTTTAACAGAAGACATTTTGACTTGTCACAGTAAAAAAAGAAAATGTGTCGTCATGAAATAATAAGTAGTTATGTGAAGCCTAATGTTTGAATCTGTTTTATGTCAAGAGTGTGCTACATTGTGGTTTTAGTTTTTGATGTTTTTGTACAAGGGTGCATTTTGTCATGCTAATTGATTTGCCCATGCCTTGTGCATGTTGACTGCCAGCTCTCTAATCTTTTCTGCTGTGTTCAGGGACACCCCCAGGAAGAGAGGTGGTGCTGTGAGTGGGTCCACTGGCCCTGGCAGGTCTGCCACAACTGCCACTGCCCTCAATGCAGAACCCCAACCTGAGGAGGCTGTTGATGAGAACTTTCCTGTAAGTAGATCTGCATGTTTGGAGTAAGGTTTCCTTTGCAACTAGAAATTTTGAACAAACAAGAATTTTCAAAGGACCTTCAGCTATCTTGTGTAGCAAATTAGGGCTTCAAACACGGAGCAATATGGCTTTGATGCTGAACTTTGACAAAGCTTGATCTGGTTTCCATGCTGATTTTGGTTCATTGTGTGGGGTTAACTTCTCTTTGTTCTTGAAACATATGATTGAATCTAGTATTTAGATTCTCAGGCCTGAGAACTATAGGTGATGCAAAAGATTTCAGCAATACCTCTCTGTTTTCCTAGAATCAGTGAGATATTCATGAATCATACATTTTCATTTTGAATCTCCACAGCAACTTGTGATACAAAATGCACGTGACAAGATATTGGGGGACAGGTCGTTACAGGAGAAGCTCGCTGAAAACATTAACAAAATCCTCGCTAGGTAAGGATTGAGTTGGAGCTCTGCATTGCCTCACTGTACATACTAAGTTATCATGATGGATAATTTACGCTCAGAGGGCTATTATATAACTGCTAGCATGTTATAACATGGCTGTGTTATCTCAGTGATCCAGTACCCCAAACATCAAAGAGTACAGTGGAGGAGGACCAGTCTATTGATGAAATCCTGGGATTACAGGTACTGAAAAACTGTTTTATCTTAATATGTGTTAATATCATGACAGTATAATTTCTTTTCTATGTGAAAATGTTCCTCAAATTTTTATCATAATCGCTTCATTAAGTTGTGATCATTTCCCCTGTATTTTGTATCTCCTGATAACTGTCGGTACAGGGGGAGATCCATATGAGTGACGATGCCATCCATGACATTTTGGAGCAAACAGAGTCTGACCCAGCTTTTCAGGCCCTCTATGACCTCTTTGATTACAGTAACTATGAACTACTTTGCTTTTGTTTTGCTTGTTGTGCAGAGTACTGCTTGATCTTTTGTTTTTTGTTGTTGTTGTTTGTTTGTTTTTTCAATTGTGTGAATGCACATTGGAAAGCCATTTCATAGCAGACTTTCTATAATGTGTATTTACAGATAAAACCAGATTCAATGAAGAACCAGGGGATGCAGATATTAGCAGTAGTCCAGAAGAGACTGACACTGCTGGACCTTCATCTGCAGTCAAACCCCTTCAGAGCGATGTTCCAGGTACTCTTAAATTCGTGTAGTAGGCTCTGATAGGAAAAAAAGACAGATCATGTCATCTTTGATTATTGTCCTCCATTTCACACAGGTCAAGGCAGGTTTCTTGAATTCAAACTTTGGCAGGAAGAAAAACCTTCATGTATATTGCAAACACTGTGGATACAGTCTGATTTATTATTTATAATGCAATGTCTGTAGGAGGGTGAATAGAGTAAGGATTTAGTTATGGTTGAACAGAACTAATTCATTTAAAATATCCAACTATGTTGAAAATCAACATGGCAGTTTTGATATTTTTTGAATGCATAGATATTGGTGCACATTTTTAGACCTTCTAACGTTGCACTGTTATTCACATGAAAAGTGGCAGGCATAGTTGTCTTAAGAATGAAAAAAGGAGCAACAGTTAGAAGTTCAAACTGCTTTTGTACCTCTTGCCAAGGCATGAAGTGGATGTGAATATTGGATTGTAAGTTTCGCCTGCAGTTACAAAAATGGCCCCCAAATCTGACATCAGAAAGGTATGCATGCAGGCACAGTGTCTGCAAAAATGATATCTGTGACTGATTTTAGGAAAACATCTCAACATAACTTAGCACTTGGCATCCTCCTCGTCTCTGTTGTTAGTACACGTCGAGAGGAGGACACACTCGCAAGACTTTCACAACAGTTTGAAGACTCATCACAGTTTGTTGACAGCTGCAGCAGTTGGCCATTTACACCATACTCTCTGCACAGAGAATTGTTGGTTTTGTGTGAAACGCTAATTGCTGATTGGGATTTGTGGCATAAAGTAAAAATTACTGTATCCAGTGTTGTGTATACACATGCTATGGAAAAAATTGAATTCCTTGAATGTGCTAATGGTATTGGTGAACTCAATGGATTAGGTTGCAACTAATAAACGTGAATGAGACCATTGTTCACTTCAAAGTGAGTCAATGATGGTCGTGCCAGTAACTGATTTTAAAAATAAATAAATAAATAAAGCATGTTGCAGTCTTGCAGCAGAGAGAGAGAGAGAGAATGTGAATATGAGCAGAGGTGATGAGATATAAAAACTTTCTTTGATCATGCAGTATGGAGTATATGACTGAGGCTACACTGCAGTCTGGAGTCTGAGAGAAACAGACAGATCCATGTTATATACACTTGTCTCCTCTGTCTCACTTCTCTCTTGATCTCTCTGCAGTTGTCTGCATTATGGTATATTCAATTTGAAGTCGGAATTTCCGAGTGCGTAAAATGTTGTCAAATAGTTGTAAATTACTATAGACATGAATTATCCAGGCCATTCAAATGAATACAAAAAACCTGAATGGCATGCACCATTTAATTCGTCATCATTATACAGACTCCAGTGTCCCTGGTAAGAGGAGGTTCTATTGAAAATTAAATTTTAAAACCTGAAGAAATGGACATGAACTGGTTAGTTTTTTGAGACTGTGAACCTTGTTCAAAATTGTGAACTATGAATGTGAACTTGTAACCTCTGCATACTGAACTTTGAGCGAGCTCTTGTGAAGTGAACTTGCACAACACTGACTATAACCCCTATTGATGATGGAGGTGCTTAAATTACATTGATATCATACAGTACATTGATTATCACATCTTTATCTTATTTGTCAGCAACTACACCCAGAGATGCTAATGCTTTGGATGCAGCACCAATGACAGTGAAGACGAGAGCTGTACCAGAGCGTAAGACCAGAAAGTCTACTGCTCCTACCTTGTTGAAGAAAACAATTCTTGGCCCCAGCGGCAGAGCATCCAGAATTGAAAATAGTTCAGCCCGATTGTTAGTGAGTCATGGGGAGCACCGAGGTGCCTCATCTGCTGCAGCGGATTCGAACAAAAAAGAAAAAGCCTCAAACTTCAGGCACAATGCTTTTGTAACACCAATGGATATTGATGAACCATTGAATACACCTCCCCCTCCATCAGACTGTATGGACACACTAGAGCCTGCATCAAAGGGCAGCACCTCCACCTCAACTGCCCCCACTGAATCAACCACAGTTCCCTCATCAAGAGCCTCTGCTGCATTTGGTGTGACGGAGGTCTCATCTAAATCATCTAAAGAGCAACCTGCTACCACCCCATTAGCTCAGGATAATCAGCCTTCTTTTTTGCCTCCTGTACAAGTTGAACTGAACAGCACTCCAACACTGGCAGCTGAACTACCTCATATGTCAGTTTCAAGCAGTGGAGGAAACACTCAACCAGTGTGTACTCTCTCACTAATGCCTGAATCTGCCTCTTCCACATCTGCCTCCACTGTCGCACCATTCACAGCAATACTTTGCCCACCCACATCTGCTTCTACCTCTGCAACGCTTATAGCTACACCCACCTCACCTGCATCCTCTACCTCTTGTGCCGCGCCTGATCCTCCAACCAGTAAAGACACCACCCCAAGCAAGGCTGCAGCTGATTCCAATATAGTTTCTTTGAAGATCATCATCAGTGATAACCAAGATGAGAATTCTTCCAGTGACCCGGCCTTGACTCAGGCAATTTCCAACATTCCCGGAGACAAGATACCCACCATCTATCTTTCCTCTCCAGCTAAGTCCCCTGGAGGCCCTGGCACACCAAAGGCCAATTTGGATGAGGCAGCACTGGCAGTTAGTGGCTTACAAAGCTCAGAGGTACATGCTAGTCCTCTCGGCAGTAAAGCTGGAGCTGTATTGGCATCCCCATTAACAGGGACATCACAGGTCCAGCAAAACTACATAATTCAGCTACCCCTGGATGCCACTACCCCTGGCCTCCAAGGAGCCACTACCAGCTATATCCTTGTGACTGAACCCCAGACTACAGATGCTCAAACCAGACAGGTGCTCCTGCCTGCTGGTGTCTCAAAGGGACAGCCTTTGCCCATCACCCAGCCATCTCAAGGCTACTCCACAGGTGAGAGACAACAGACTACATCTCAATTTCACTTTAGTACCACTGGCTGACTGTGATTTTTTGTTGTAGCTGTAGTTGTAGAATCGTAGTTTTCTTAACTTGGACTGAATGGGGCTCTTTTCTAGCACTGATCAGTACTGGGGTTTTGGGACAGATAACATTGTTAGGAAATTTAAAAAAATCCAAGCTGTGATGACCAGTATCATGAGGAGCTACTCTTCTCCCTTTGAGGGACTTTGAGGTTATAATGTTGTGGAGTTCTGCCCCTCTGTTCCACAATGCAGAATTTGGTGCCCGTCCATGTTAATGTCCAAAATAACACAAAGCATTAAAACTTTTGCAGAAAATTTTGTAAACACTATAGTTGAGTGAAGTTTATTTTGACCTTTCTTTTTCTTCCCTGAACTCTCATGTACAATTAAGCACAGTATTAAAGGAAACCCCCCTGTTGATTTATAACAAACAAGTTACAGAAACATTAAATCCATTAATCTACATTTGCAAAAATGCCAAATTACAGAGGGATGATGTATTTTAGCTTAATAAGTAGAGCAGAGTAGTAGCACAGTAGAAACTATTTCAAATATAATATTTTGATCATATTGATGATCATGTGGGTTAGATCAAGAAAAACCAAATAAAACTCACCTAAAACCCTCTTGGTTAAAGGGATAGTTCACCCAAAAATGAAAATTCAGTTATTATCTACTCACCCTCATGCCTATTGAAGGTCAGGTTTAGGTTTTTTAGTCCATAAAACACTGCTGGAGTTTCACAGGAAAATGGTGTTGCACAATCTCCCAAACAATCAAAGTGAATGGTGACCAGTTTTCAAACATCAAAAACAACTGGGGGAAAAAAACCATAAAATGCCTTCATCCTGCTTGTCTGGCATAATCCAAGTCTGCTTAAGTCGCAACATGGTGTTTACACCCCGTCACATCACACACACCCAGTTCAGACTGTGCATGTGCATGTGAATGTGACTCCAAGCTAAGGATCTACAGTGAGGATTTAGGCTAAAAACATGTAAATAACATTTTTTTAGTCAGCTTGGCATGTTGGGGCTTTAGGAGACTTGGATTACACCAGGCGAGAAGTATGCAGGAATTTTATGTTTTTATTCTGTTGTTTTTTGATGTTTGAAAACTGGTCATCATGCACTTCCATTGTTGAGGAGATTCTGCAACACTGTTTTCCTGAGAAACTCCAGCAGTGTTTTGTGGACTTAAAAATTAAACCCAACCTTCAGTTGGCATGAGGGTGAGCAAATAATGACTGAATTTTCATTTCTGGATGAAGTATTCCTTTAATCCTTGCACTGTCTTACAGTCACCAACTCTGGGTGGGCCAAAAATCCTTTATTCACTACACTAGATGTGAAAATATTCTGGCTCTGCAGGCTGTTTTCCTCCCACTCACTCTCAGATTCAGTTAGTGTGTACTGTGCCACTCATTGAGTCTGTCCCTGAGAAGCAGCAGTTCTCGCTCAAGGGAGACTGTTAAATTAGCTAAATAAAATGACAAAAAAGGCCCAATTGCCCAAGCCCAAGTGTTATATTCATGTATTGCCCCTGGTAGAGGGGAGAAAGCATGTTTTGTTTATCTTTGTTCATTGCCTTCTGTCTGTCAAGCTTATCACTATCATCTTTATTAGTGTTGGTATTATATTAACAAAACAAAAAAAATCTGTTTTCCTTCCATGCAGGGTCAGCACTCATCTTACCATCACCCGTTAAGCCCATGATGCTTCCTGTTTCTGTCATGGGGCAAAATACTGTTGGGAAGGTTCAGATGGTGTCCAATCAGGTAACATCTTCAATTCTTTGTGAAATTACTACCATTTTCTTTTTTTAGAATTTCCATCAGAATATTTAGATGGTTCCTGATCATTCTGGTGACCCTCAAACTCTATCATTCCACCCCTTGGTGGAAATTTCTTGGTTTTGGGTGAACACTTTGTGGATATCAGTTCATTAGATAAGTTTTCCTTTAGACCAAAGTTTACTAAGCACATAGTGCCCCAAGGATAAGCCTGCTGTTTTGGACAACTTTGTGAGATTTCCTGTAGCACCACATTAAGATCAAACTGACACCTTAGTAAAAAAGATGTCTGAAAAAATTGGCAATACTTATGAAACTTGGCTTTCTAATAGATAAATCCAAGTGTTTGCCACTCACCATCGTGTGCCACTCTTAGGGCAGACATTACATTTATAGTCCCACTATTAATAAGGCTCCAACAATAGCAATGTTATAAGTATGTTTTTCAAGCAATTCAAGATTTTATAACTGAGTTGTGTGCAATTTTAGTGGTATCCAGAACAGTAAAACTTATCACCATTATTTTATTTACAGCTTGTTGCTATACCAAACGCAGCACCAGTACAGCAGCCCAAATCTCCGACAATGGCTCTCAAAATGTCTGCAACTGCTGGTAAGATACCGAGTGACTTTGAGCAGTGTTCCCTGATAGCTAGATTTACATAATTAATAATGATAATATCCTTATACTGTATTTTAATAAAGGATATCCTCTATGTTGCTCTGCTTAATGTTTTAATGTCATTGCCTCACTTCTCTGAAAATATTTCTCTGAATTCCAGGCACTGAGCAAAATCTGGTTGGTAAGTTGGTTCAGCCTGTGTCAGCTGAAAACACAGGCCTACAGGATTCAGCGAAGGGTCCAAGCCATCGGAGAATTTTATGTTTTGACTCCTCTGCAGAAGCACAACCACAAAGTGCTAAAACAATAAGAACCACCTTACCTCCAGCTACATCACGATCTGTGCAGCAGACTGAGAAGGATAACACACAGTCGGTCACACGAACAAAGCCTGCTATCTTAGGTGGCAACAAGCCCAAGAGGAGGGTGCAGACTGTCAGATGCTCAACAGATTCCCAGACTGAAGGAGGCTTTGTGAGGGAGGCAGAGAAGACTACGCCTCCACAACAGACGCAGAAGGATCCTGTTAAAAAGAACTCTCGCAAACAAGATCATAGCATCCATAACCAAGACTCTCAAAGTGCAAGTACCAGCAGAGTCTTGCAACCTGAGCCTTTGAAAAAGTCAGAATCAGGAAAGAGATCAAAATCTGTTGACAGAAAGCACAGTCATGATAAGGACAGTGATGGAGCAAAGGCTAAGGATTCTCATTGTTCAAGGTCATCATCCTCTGATTCTGCACTGAAATCAGGAACTAGAAAGGAGAAAGAGGAAAGCAGCAGGAAAGAACTTGCTGAAAAAGCTCCTGCCAAATCACGTGAGGGGCGTACTGAAAAGAGGACTCCCTCTCTGGAGATGCCAAATGTGACAGCTAACAAGGAGAATGAAATTAAAGGTAGCATCCAAGAGCAGCAACAGCAATCAACACCTTCATCTTCAGCATCAAGAGACTTCAGCCCTCCAGCTGTCACCCAGCCTACATCAAATCCTCAGTCCAAGGCTACAAAAGCCCCTTCAAAGACCAGTTCTCTGGCCAAACAGGCAGCTGAGATGCTGCATGACATCCAGGGCCTCAACTCTCCTTCCACCCCAGTCAAGAGACCTGGTGCTGCCAGTTCAGATAATACTCTTCCCCGGACCTCGGGGTCTGGCCGTAACCAGGAGGAGACCGCTGACTGTCCCAGGACACCTTCCCGACAGAAGAAGGGTAAAGATGCAGAGGGAACTCCCAAGCATCTAATGCCTCCCAACACACCGGATGTTCCCACCTGCAGTCCAGCCAGCGAGGCCGGCAGTGAAAGCAGCATCAACATGGCTGCTCACACGCTCATGATTCTTTCTCGTGCTGCCATCGCCAGGACGGGCACTCCACTGAAGGACAGTTTGCGTCAGGAGGGTGTAGGAGAAAAGTCGCCCCAAACCTCAAAGAACTCCAAGAAACGCAAACCGTCTTCCCCTGCAGCCAGCCCACCTGCAAAGAAGGACCGGGTGAGTACAACACAAAACATTGCCATTCAATAGTAAGGTTGCAACGGCAATGCCTTGGTCACACGACATGACTTTCAAAGTTGTCAGATTGCTGTTCTGTTCGTACTATGGAACTTTCTTAAGTTAATAAATATTTTAATGAGCATCAACAATATAAAATATACAAAAAATGAAGGCACTTCAGTAGACCTTTTTACAGCAATGGTTTGCTGTTCAAAAGAAAACAGACTTTAGAATGCTGTAATTGACCGATAAAAATTGAGTACTTAACACAACTGTGTAATAATGTGTGATAACTGTTAATGTGCATACCACAGTGTGCCGCTGCAACCTGTTTTTGCTTCAGCAATGTTCTGTTTTCAAATATAGGACTGCAATTACTGATTATTTGCATTATTGATTATTCTGTCATTAGTATTTTTCATTTAGATGCAGAGACTGCATGTCTGAATAATTAAAGTAGATTACCTCATCAATGCCATTAAATAAGGGGGAATTTTGATGTCCATGTTTGTCCTGTAATTCTCACTTTTGGTTTGAATCTGCAGGAAAGGAAGAAACTCATTGATTGCTTTCCTCATGACTTGGATGTGGATAAGTTCCTGTCTTCACTTCACTATGATGAGTGAAACCAGACACCAACAGGAAAGGACTACCATATCACTACCTGCTTAGGTTACTATCCAGGAATAGAACAAGCCATCTGTTAACCAGTGCCTATGGTTCTTATTAGTAACCTTGCCTGACACCTTATAAGCTGTAAGCTTCAGCCAATGAAGGACTTTGATTTGATTGTCTTGTTTCCAGTCTGGGTGATCTGCATAAAATCCTGTTAGTTGCAGCAGCAGTAGGGCAACCATGGCACTTTGTTGTATTCTGTTTTTTAATCTCATGCTCTCTTCTGTTTTAAACATCACTGTTTTGTACCACAACAAAACATACAAATATTGGGAGGCACTTCCTGGGTGCATTTTGTTAAAATGGGTGACTCAAATCATTTCCTTGGTCAATATTTGACTCTAGTTTGATAAATCCAGCTAACACTGACAGATTAGTATGTAAAAATACATTTTGAAATATATCTCTACCAGTCCTTTTAGTAACACTGAATGAAGAGCTCTCATTAACTGAAATCTAGTTAATTGAAAAATAAAAAAGTAATGTGAAGATTATTATTTTGTGGCATACACATGTATAGTTTTATGTTGTTGGTAGGATCAGACAGTCTCTGCGAGAAAATGGCTGCACTGTTGTTCAAACGTGCATATTCAGACTTTATTAAATGTTGTAATAAAACAAAGAAACATTCTGGTGTGTTTTTCCTCAGTGTGTGGACACAATGACCCAGCTCTAATGTACATCTTAATATCAAGGCTTTAAAGTCACTATAACCTATGTGAGTGTTGGAGGATGCAAGAGCCCAGTATGCTCCATGAGGAATTGGACAACACTTGGAGGGTGGAGGAACTTCTGTGGTCAGGAAAGAATCTCATACATGTGTAGCTCACTTGATTTTGGTTGTTGGTTGCTCCATGTCTGAGTGTAACACTGGCCTATATGCAGTCTGCAGCATTGCAGAGTTTGGGTCTGATAAAAGTCGCACGAGTGCTCAAAAAGTGAGATCCTTAAAACGTGCTTTCTGTCTGGTTTAACACTGACTGAAGCTGAAAATTATTCTTTTGCCCTAACCTGCTTAAAGTCTTTTTACCCATTCCTTAATATTTTCAATTAATGCAATATACAGAATTACATAGAGGATACAAAGGAAAAGGTGTTCCAACTATCTGGTAAAGTGGTACAATTCCAAGGTTAGTGTGTTGTAATTGTCACATTGTGTTGGCAAATCTGGCAACCTCCGATTGGACCAGAAAACACACCTGAGGGAAATACGTCTTTAATCCAATTTCACAATAAAGGTATTTCGTTTATTAGTTAAACTATATAAATTGAATCTAGAAGTGGGAAAAGTCTGTATTTATGCTGCATTTCATTCCCACAATTATGCAATTGACTGTTTCACCACAAAAGGTTATTACCAAACATGTCTGACGAAAGTTATTCACGGCTGAACCACAACACAGCTTTTATTTTGGCACGTCGAACGTTCGTTTCCGGGTGAAGAGGACAGGAAAGAGGTACGACTGTCATTTAATTTTAACAAACATCGCGCTGTTTCCCCTCTGTATATCTTATATTTTCTCATTACTATAATAGCACAACGGAAAGGAACATTTTTACATTCCTCTCTACGAGTAAGAACAGCCGTTACTTAATTTAAAATCACAATTTTGATCTAGAGAGTGCCAACGTCCCTAGCTTAGCTGTTAGCATGTTGGCTAACCGGTTAGCATGTGGATGATGATGTGCACGTATTTGGCATCATATCTAATTACAGATTGACCTCCAGAACGACGGTTGTTTCAGTTAACCGTTCGCTTTATTGTCACTAATCTTTTGGTAATATTTTTACCCTCGCCTTATTGCTTTGTATGCTATTTTTTCTGTAATTTGCATGTCAGTCGGCGTGCTGATGAATTGTTCGCACTGACAGACAGATATTTTATCACTTCATTGCCTCTGATAAGGGTTTCATGACCGATCTGAGTCCCACAGTGTCTGTTGTATTATCTTGGTCAGTGGGAAGCGAATCGGTGGAGGACACTGTTGTACAAGAGACACCAACTTCTCATTTTCTTTCGTCCTAGCCTGCCTGACCTGTTAAACCTTGATTGACATGGCAGCCAATGGAGCAAGCTGCGAACAGCCTCAGAAACGTGCAGGAGCTAAAGACAAACAGAATGGCAAGTCTGCAGGTTAGTTTTATTCAACTTCTTACTCTCGTCTCTCAGCTCAACTCAACTTCATTTATATAGCACCGTTCATACACACGTACAGCCCAAAGTGCTTCACATAGTAAAACTAAGCCACGACCATAAAGCAAATAAAAACAACAAGTAAAAATGTTGTAAGAATAGCGATTACAACAATAAAACAAATTTAAAAATTGAGAAAGAAAAGTCAGTAAAATGAAGAAAAATAAACTCAAACACTAAGGTTACACCATTATTCCCGATTAAGTAAGCAGTACACTTATTATTATGTTTTAGTTAAGACCCTGGCTGCAGCATTTTGAACTAGCTGTAGTTTTGTTATTGAGTCTTAGGGTAAACCAGTTTGAAGGGAGTTAAAGCAGTCTTAACACCTAGTAATCAATGCCAGAGTGAGTATTTCATCATCTCTAAATTCAAAAAGGTCAGACTTTAGTGAGCTTCCAAAGATTAAAAAAAAAAAAAAAAGACGTTTTAATAATGTTGTAAGTGTTGAGGTGTCCATGTAAAGTTTCTGTTGTATGTTATCTGATGACACAGAGTGATAACTACCACCACATGGTTTGAACAAGTCATAAAAATGCTTAATCTTGATTCATTTGAGGTTACTTTCAGTTTCCAAAGGTACAAAAACGTGGCCTACAATAGAACAGGAACAAAACCAGACTTGTCAATGCCACATGTATCATGCATTTAGGATTACCAATTCAACAGGATACAATCATTGATATAGATACAAGTTTCACAGTGTGTGAGGGTGGTTGCCATTCTGTTTGTTTTCCAGACGCTTCAGTAAGAGAGAGGCGACAAAAAGATAAGGAGGATCGCCTGTCTCTGGTGGTATGGAGGAGGCCTGTCACCACGCTACATTATTTCCTTCTGGAGACCCTCATCAAGCTAAAGGAGCTGACACTTAAGTGAGAAGTTAAACAAGTTTTTCAAGTGTGCCTTTGTTGGTATACTACTCATGACAGAATTTATTTGCTTGCCCATGCTTGTAACTTTTGCCCTATTAGTTTTTCTTGTGACTGTATTGCTCACAATTGGTAAAGCAGACATACCCTCTTACCTGAACAATTATACATAAGTAATTTCTCTGTCTCTGAGAAGCTGGAGTTGTAAAGGTCAGTGAGCATACTTTAACACTATAGATGGAGAAATTAAGAGGGAACAGCAGTGATCAAAAAATGTAGAAAACATATCATTTTCTTCAGATTGTATTTTTGGAACTTTGGGACTTCATTATTCACATTTTGTGTTCTTTCCTTCATACTCAGGCTTTGGCAGCGGCGAGGTGCAGTGTTCTTAGTTCTGGTGTTATGTTCTCTTTTCTCCATCGCCTACTCCACTGAGGGAGCACACCAACAAGTAAGGCTCGACTGATTTGTTTTTCCATTGATGTTAATAATCAACAGCTTTGCTCCATCACCTGTCTGTTTAAAGGTTAATGATAAGTCACTCTTTATCCATCTAAAATCTATCTTAGAAGAAAGCTCACGTTGGGAGATAATGACGTCTGAGCTGTTGTCAAGCAACCCTTGATCATACAGTCAGTTGGCTGAAAGTTGTTTTTACAGATTCCTCTGTGCAGTGGTCTGTTACAGTTCAGTTATAGCATCACTGAGCTTCAACATAGAATTAACACCTAAGGGATTTTCACAATGCATATTCTTAGCACAGGGTTTAGTTGATTTTCAGGGGATAACCCCACAAACTTGAGGCTAACCCTGCTCTGGAGCAGGGCCAACTAGCTACAGGCTAAATTCTGGGTTAG
Source organism: Lutjanus campechanus (assembly GCA_027495735.1). Classification (NCBI taxonomy): domain Eukaryota; kingdom Metazoa; phylum Chordata; class Actinopteri; order Lutjaniformes; family Lutjanidae; genus Lutjanus; species Lutjanus campechanus. Next base: position 685 of record JAJHUR010128768.1, on the reverse strand, counting down.
CCCACTTTGGAATGCTCCAGGATTGTGCCAGTGTGAAACCTCTTTTAGCATTAGGCTAACAGCTCCCTTAGCCTGGAGCTAACTGCTCTCTTAACCTGGGGCTTACCAGGATATTCCACCCTAAAATGATAATCCACTCAATATGTACTCACCCCTATGCTGATGTGAGGATGGTTGAAGATCTTCAGTTCACAAAACAATCCTGGAGTTTCAGCAGAAAACAGGGTTGCAGCCAAATTCGGTATAATGGCAGTGAATGGCGACCATGGATAAAATGCAAAAAAAGAAAAGCACACAAAACAAACACAAAATGTCTCCATCCTGCTTGTGTGGTGTAATCCAAGTGTCCGTGAGCCGCAACATGAAAATTTAACCACAAAAGATGCCATTTACACCATGTTTTTAGCTGATATGTCAACTGTAGCATGTAGCAGGTAGCATGTAAACATGGCGTCGATCTCGTGATATTTTCACACGTGCATCCATTAAGAGATATATGAAGTCTTGCGATACATCGACGGCATGTTTACATGCTACCTGGGAGGCTACAGTTGACATTTCAGCTAAAAACATGTAAATGGCGTCTTTTGAAGTTAAATTTTAATGTCGCGGCTCGCACACACTTGGATTACACCACACGAGCAGGATGGAGACATTTTGTGTTTGTGTTGTGTTCTTTTTTTTC
>JAJHUR010128756.1:1538-17036 GCA_027495735.1 Lutjanus campechanus | reverse complement strand
TAATTTTTTTAATCAGTCTGAGAGGACGACATCCGCGATTGATTAGTGATCAATCTGCCCTCCCCCTCTTCCTCCCTCACCTGTTCGCTCTGCTGTGAGGTCTGACAGTTTCTGACAGACACACAGACTCTCCTGTTGAATATGGTTGTTTATCTTATAAGTGCAGCTGGTTGGTGTCGGTGTCATTCAGCATCACGTTAGTTTTGACTGTTTTAATAAACTCCGTCATTAACAACAAGTCTCCTCCACATGCAGCTTCTCTGCTGCAGTGAAAACTGAATCGCGGGTCAATTTATGTTGGGAAAAACCCAAAATGCGAGTTAGGTTTTGGCTTTTTGGCTTTATAAAACATCCTGCTGACGAAGTAAGTCAACAGATCAAACACAGACAGGGTGAGAGAAGCGCTCTGACCTCCTCTGTGTGTGTGTGTGAACTGTACATGTGTGTGTATGGAGGAGCTGCATTAACGCAGAGAGGAGAGACGCTGCAGCCCTGTGAGAATAAATTACATCAAAACTTAAATGTCGGCGCTCATCAATACTCTGGTCTTTAATAACCCCTATGTGAAACACAGTGTGATTTAAACAGATTTTAGTAATCGAATTACTCGAGGAATTGTTTCAACCCTAAAATTAATGTCTTCTCTGTAATTTTCACACTTTTCAAAGTCATCCCGTGGGCCGGATTGGACCCTCTGGTACGTTTGACACCCCTGCTCTAGATCATCAAAATAAAGTTGTATCTGCAAGGCATCTGGATATCTACTGTACAGAGGATGAGTAGCAAACTGTGCACCATCACAGTAGTCTCGCATTTTACCATCCATACTTTGGTTAGACTCCATGTAAACAGTCTGCGTTTTCTCACTGCTAAAAAGAAATCTGATGATGTCAATAATAGAAATATACTGAAATGTGTCTGAAATCAATACTTGTGTCATTTGTCCATTCTTTCTGGCAGTATCTGCCCTATGTCCCAAGAATACCTCTATTGGTTTCACGAGTGACATTTTACAGAAATATTTACTCATCTAGGGAGTGTCAGCATCCTCAAACATTTTCCTTCCACTTTCCAATTCCTGCATTAAAGTTGCAAAAGCACTGTCATCATGAGGTATGGAATGGGTATCGATGAAGGCATGCACTCTCTCTTGAACAATGTCCATAGTCCGGTCTATGTCACGTCATTGCACATGTAATGCTTTTCCACAAATCAGTGAGAGTTGTATTAGGTGAGGAGTACATTTGGGTGACAAATGCAGCCGCACAATCGGTAAGAGTTTGTGAGTCCAATGTAACATTTTCAGGTCCTGGATCTGCTGTGACTTGTACTGGATTTGGTTCATTATCAGTGTCATCCGACATACTGTATTACAAAGCTCCAAGTGTCCAGGAACACAGTCAATTTGTTCTTTCAATGTCCTTTCTGAATGTTGTCTCTTTAGATGTCTTGTGTAAGAGTTTATACTGTGATAAGTTCTTTGGCAGTTGTTCTGGCAACAAACAATTTGAAAATCTTGGGAATCTGATAAGGCATGAAAGGCTCGGATATGCCGGATAAGCTCCCTGACTTCTCCTTCTATGGCACACTTGCATTTTGGGCACACATAGATGGTTTACTTATGACATAGCCTGAAGCTTGGAGATGAGCTCAACAACTTTGGATCTTTTCTTACCAGAAACAGGCATCTCATAAATATGCTCGTGAAAAGAAAAGACAGATTGCAGTTGGATAGGGTGTGCAAGGTTGCAAACCCAATACATCTTGAAGAGTTTGTCAACTGCACAGGTCAAACCTTCATCTTCAAGGGGAACAGCAATCCTGTCACTTCTTGCGACGATCAAATACTGCTTAGCAGCTCCATTTGGGTGTCCAAGGCATAAGATGTAAGGTTGGTGGGCCTTCACTGATGAATCAGGATTCTTAAGAAAAGATGGGATGCTTGTTCCAGGCTGTAACACAAAAGGTTTGAAAGACTACATTAGGAAATCAGCACATACATACATACAGCACAATACACAGAATTAGGAGGCTCATTTAAGTGTACTAGACAAAGATGTGGATTTAAAAGTAATGCACCCAAAAAGCCATTGAGACAAATAACATACTGGTGCAAAGTCCATGAAGTAGGAAATGGAAGCAAAGCATGTCTGAGGAGATATTAAACTGAAAATTAGATAACAGGTACTGATTTCCTGCTCTTCTGTTTCATATTAAAGTGAATATTTTTGAGTTTTTGACGAACAAAACAAAATGACTAAAAACATAACCTTAGACTTTGAGAAAATTGGATGGATATTTTTCCTGGGTGCAACTCAACATACCATCACTGTCGTTTCCATCAGATGAAGGATTTGCCAGATCTGCAAATCGTCGTTGGAGACATCTCCAACGAAGCAAACTTCATTAGCCTGGGAATGATGTTTGTGTCCCACTTACGAAGGAAAAAGTCAATCTTCCCCTCAAATAGTTTACCAAAGTCTGAATCAAACTACAATGCAGAAAGCGTTAAATGTTTTGGTGAGTCATTTTCAATCCAATTTGTTCATTTGAGTTTCACAGGCTACATTCACTGAGTTATGGCCTCTTATGATTAACTTTATGGATAAAGTATGATTATAGAATCAAGAACTTGCCTACCAGGTGTGGCATGTCAATGAACCATGGATACTGATGAAATATCTCAGCCACTGTTGGAGATTGTGTTGTAATCCATAGTCTTCTGTGAGTGCATTGCGTGCCCGATAGTTGAGAGGTTTTGAGGTGAGGGCTTCATCTTCTTTGCCAAGGTCACCCACTCACTCACATCCTCATCTGCATTTGTCAAGATCACAGTTACGGTGCCCCTGTATCTTCTCTGGCTTTCCTCCAAATCCGTTCTGAGGTTTCGAAGTTTCATTTCAATGAAGCCGCTGTGGGAGGCTGGGTCATAAAAGTGTTCCTTGGTATGGATTAAAGATAGAAGAGAGTGGGGGAAAAGGCATCAGTCAACATTATCAACAATAAAAACCATCGTAGAAACAAGGTCAACTGATATTTACTTACATATCCCTCATTGTGTTCCTCGATTTTGATGCTGATCTTAGGGAAAACAGTGACAACATTTTTGGCAAGACACACCTTGTCATCACTGGATGGGTAACTGAAATTACAGACATCAACTATTATCAAACCACTTCTAACAACCAATTACTAACACTAATCAGTCATACTGCTAACAGTCTCTACTCCCACCCAAGCCCCCAAACTCAGGCTCTAATAAATGAAGCCAACACGGAAGTGCTAAGAATTGTAGTTCCTTGAGCGGCCACTTGATTGGCTACAAAAGCGAGTCAGTCTCCATTAGGCGCCATGTCAAAATGTCCAACTTTGCAGCAACAATAAACATGTTTATAGCCTGGTAGAAAAAACAGTTTTGGTCTCTGTTGCTAATTTCCCCCTTCATTACAACTGTACTCATCAGTTTAAATGATATTAGGGCTCCCCTTATTTCATGTATGGCATAGAGAACCAAGTTCACTCTACTCAACACTTTTGTATCTCAGCTCTACAGAAAACCTGACACTTACAATCCTCGTCTCTCCGCAAGATCACTGACAGCAACCCTTATAAGTAGCTTTCTGGTTTTGGTAGATATGGTGCCCAATTCCTCATATTCTCTGAGTATGTCTGGAGCCTTTGTTTGGATCAGAGCTTTGAGTGCATCTGTTCCACTGACACCCAGTCGCTCGTCATTACGGACAGGTAGAGGATTTGTCTGTCTTGGCTGGATGTTTGGCAGGGAAGTGGGCTAAATGCAAACACAACAAACAAATGGAAAAAAAAACATGAGCCATCAGTAGTTTAAAATTCCTAACCAAACAGAAACGTAATTTTAGATAGCATTTAAATTAGATAACATTAGACAGCAGGACTGCACAATCATTAGAAATAATGGGCAAAATGGTTTGCAGTGACTCAGTCAAAACTTTCTTATCTAACAGCCTTACCAGACATCTCACTTCAATCTGTGCATCCAATAGTTCAGAACTGGACCGGAACAATATCTGGAATTTATCAAACTCTTTGATGTCTGTGTTACAATCAGAATCAAGAAACGTTGAAGTCTGCATTATACTTGAGAAATCTATCCAATTCTACTGAAGAAGGTACTTGAGATTTTCTTGCATCAATTAATTCTGCAGCACTGTGCGGTTTGTACATTTTCTTGCAGATCTCTCTGCCATCCAGGAAAACTGTTGCAAGGACTTTCTTCTTTGTAGCCTCTATTTGCTGAGAAAGACAAGAAACAGATATCAATCATTATTTACTGTGGTACCAATTTACTTTCACAAACACCAATTTTACTGTTGAATATCACTAAAACTGTTACAGTATTTGCTGTAAAGATATACTGTGAAAAAAAGGGCTAGGGTTAAGCTAATTTTAAAGTGTGCTACTTATGCTGATGCCGCCACCACTCTTTAGTCACCACTCTGTCATCTTGCTCATGTCCCGCCCACAGCACTATCAGATTGATTACACACCACGAGTAATAGTATATAAACACCAAGTGTATCAGAGCTTATCATGCAGGGCAATACTGGTGCTACAGAGGTTTAAAGTTTAGTAGCATGTGGCACAAAATTGTAACACAAGTATAAAATGTCTGTTGACACCTCTAAAACCAATCACAAGTAGTGCAGTTCATCAAAAACAAGTGACTGGCAAAGGACATTATTGTTTCAAGGAACACAAAATCTAAACCTTCACAAATGGCAGCGATTCATCTCACACACAAACAGATGGTGAAGAAGTATCCTTGTCTCACACAGGCATTACAACACCGTATCGCACTGGTGCTACTGCAGTCACTTTAATCATCACAGAGACAAATCCATTTACAGCCCTGATGAGCTATAGCTATTTAACCTCAATAGGTAGTTGGCTTAGATAGCTAGCTCTATGCCAACGTCCCTCGTTTGAATGAAATAAAGACTGGTTTGGGGCTAATTAGCATACAGCAACGTTACCATCAACTAACATAATATAAAATAAGACTACGGCTAAGTTACTTAGTAATACTCCCCCATGAACAGAGGCACAGGAGAGGCGTCACAGAGCCGCTCGGTCATATCGTTACAACATAATACATATCACACCATTTTTACAAATGAACTACTTCCAACTGCTAATGAAAAAAATGCTCCAGTAGAGTGTTTCAAGCAGAAACATGCATTTACTGGTTAATACACAGCTAACAAGTATACTCGTCAGTAACATTAAAACAAAAATGGCCTTTAAAAGCCCCTTAACTGTCATTTCTCACTTCATGTAATGTCACCATTACTAAGTTAAAATAAGGTCCGCCACAGATTACAGATTTCTCAAATCCGACAGTGCAGCTGCAGCAATACAATGTTAGCGAATGGTAGTGTTTATCATGTACTTCATGCGTTACGGTTAAGCGTCCTTGTAGCTTAGAGCATAGCGTTTATCGTGGATTTTCCTACAAATACAATGTAAATGGTATACTAAAAACATGCCGAATTTACCTTAGCACTTTAAAGCCTCCAGCTTCATGTTCCTTATTGTGGTTTCGGTCAGCATTAATACAAAACAAACTAAAATTAATCTGTCCGGTATGTGGGTGGCTGCCACGGGGGTGTGGCTCTCAGGTAACGTTTATGCGCTGCAGGAATATTGGCTACCGATGTTCGCCTGCCACTTAGCAGTCAGCAAATTAGACAACTTACTAACTAACTGTGACACATGACTATAACTACTTACAAATGAATTGACTTATACATCTGAATTTAAACAGACATAAACCTTAAGGCAATCTGGATTTGAAATATGCACGGGAAAGGAGAATCCAGCCAACAACTGACATTAATTACACAAAAGACTGATTAAACAATCAGTTGATTATCATTAATATTTTATAGTGATATTACAATAGTCATAAAATGCTGTGAAGAAAAAGCACTTTAACTCCTTAACTCTTACTCTAACCATGGCTAAGAGTAATTAAGGGTAGTGCGCCATTGACGGTTGACTCAACATTAGCTAGCTTAGCTGTTAAGGTAACATTACTGTACACCATGTCCAAAGGCAAAAATACTTATAATAACCGTAACTTTAAACTCCACATGTCACAAGCTTCTATTATGCTGACATATTTTCATCACATCAAGATTAAAAAATGAATACTTACTGAAGACAAGTCTGACCATGAGTCTGAAACACCAGGCGATGCAGCCTCCATTTTGTCTCAATGGCGGGAAGAGAGCGCCCTCTTCCTGCCGCGTTTGTAGGCTGACGTCTTGTTGCTGGACAGGATTAGATTCATTTTCTGTGGATTTGTCATTATCTGTATTTTAACTATTGTTGTATATTTCAATGCATTTCATTTTCTACTTTTACTTTATTACTTGTCACTAACATAAGTTTATTGGACAGGCAAAGAAAATTATTATGATTGTGATTCTATTAAGAAGATCAATAACTGGACACTTCACTCAGTTTATAAGCCTATAAATTCATATACAAAAGTTAAGAAACAGTACAACTGATTAGCGACAGCACATAATTACTGAGGGTCTTAGGTCAGGCTCTTGTTGGGTTCTGGAGATAACACACTTATACTGTCCAAATTACGTGTGTTAAGCCTTTGTGCACTTTTTAACACATTTTATGTTGAAATCAACACAAAATGTGTTACACAAGTGACAACACATTTTTTGTGTCATTTTTTTAACACACCCCCTCTAGGAGTGTATATTATGCCACAGAGATTGCATAAATATAAACCTGAGTTATCAGACAGATGTTTTAGATGTGGTCTAGAGGAGGCTCGTTTATGCATTGTACCTGGTCATGTACAAAGCTCAATACATTTTGGTTTGACTTTGGTCAAATCATGACAAAACTTGTAAGATTTGCCTTTCTGTTGGATCCACAATTTTGTCTACTGGGGAATTTTACAACCATTAGTGCACATTTAAGGAACTTTGCCAGGAAGGGCATAGCGGTGACATGGAAATCTGATTCCCATCTTCCCATAGCCAGATGGTTTTTAGAAATGAACAGCTGCATACACCTTTCTGAAGATTTGGCAGCCCTAATTGACCTATATTAATACTTTACCAACACCTTTATCAGATTTGGTATTTTAAAAAAGACACCAGATTGATACAGCACTGGTCCTCTGATTAAGCCACGGTTACATATATTCCCTCTTACTTTAAGTTGTATTTATTTATTTTATTTTGAGTGTTTTTTTTTCTTTTTTTGATTACAACCTCCTCCTTTTGAGTTAGGTACTCTTTTGGTATGTTTTGGTTGTGTTGTGTATGTTTTGTTGAATTAAAATTTTGAAAATAAAATATTCAAAAAAGAAAAAGAAAAAAAAGCGTTTGGTGAAATCAAATCATAAAAAATCAACAGTAGAACTCACAGTTATGCTTAATTGAGACTAAACAGCTGTGTAGCTTTAAGAAAATCACTTATCAGTGAGGCTAGTTGGAAAAAAAGGCTTCAGTTTGCCAGGGAGCATGAAGATTGGACTGTGGAGCAATGGAAAAAGGTCATGTGGTCTGATGAGTCCAGATTTACCCTGTTCCAGAGTGATGGGGGCATCAGGAAGAGAGGCAGATGAAGTGATGCTCCCATCATGCCTAGTGCCTACCATACAAGCCTGTGGGGGCAGTGTTATGATCTGGGGTTGCTTCAGGTGCTCAGGTCGAGGTTCAGCAACATCATGAGCCCAAAAAATGAGGTCAGCTCACGACCTGAATATACTGAATGAGCAGGTTTTTACATCAAAGGATTTTTATTTTTCTGATGACACTGACATATTCCAAGATGACAAAGCCAGGATTCACTGGGCTCATATTGTAAAAGAGTGGTTCAGGGAGCATGAGACATCATTTTCACACATGGATTGTCCATCACAGAGTCCAGACCTTAACCTCAGTGAGAATCTTTGGGATGTGCTGGAGAAGACTTCACACAGCGGTCCAACTCTCCCATCATCAATACAAGATCTTGTTGAAAAATTAATGCAACTCTGGACAGAAATAAATGTTGTGACACTGCATAAGCTTATCAAAACAATGCCACGGTGAATGTGTGCTGTAATCAAAGCTAAAGGCAGTCCAATGAAATATGAGAGTGTGTGACTTCTTTTTTTTGGCCGGGCAGTGTATTTATTCTTATTATTATTATTTAATTCGATTATAAAGAAGCAATTTATGTAATTGTTATTTTGTGTTATTGGTTACAGTTTGTAACTTTGTTTCACTGCCTTTTACTAGAAAGTTTCAAGTCTGGTTCACCTCTGAACATGGGCAGCATCACTGGAGGGTGTGGTTGGGTGTGGTCATAAGTGTGCACCTGTAACCATTCAATAAGATTTCTGTTAAATTGGGCTGAAGTAATGGGCTCAAAATGTATAGTACATTACACCACCAGAGTATTTAGTGGACTAAAGCTGTGGGGTTGTACACAGTAGGCCGTACCTAGAGCCAGTGTTTGGTTTGTCCATTCTGGGCTACTGTAGAAACATGGTGGTTCAACACGGCAGCCTCCACGGAGGAGGAGCTGCTCCCTCTGTAGATTTAAAGGGCTCATTCTAAGGTAACAAATTCATGATGATTCATATTTTCAGGTGATTAATGAAAACATACTTATGAATATTGTATTCCATTCCTGCCATATTCTGACATGAAATTTCCCTAAATCTTACACACTGGACCTTTAATGACACCCAAAACCAAAACGTCTTGACCCACATGATGAAACCCCATTAAACCACATTTGAAGCCACTGTCTGATTTGTTTACTTGAGCATGTCTGGATGAAAGCCTAAAATGTCTGCTGTTTTAAGGCCCCTGTACAGTGGATCCATTAAGTGGGCAGACAATTTGAGACACCGTCAGACAGAGGACCCTGCTGGCTCACTGGATGACTCATTCTCTTTATGGCGTTTCCTCCCTGCAACTCAGTGCCCCTTTGATTTGCTCTTCATTCTCTCTAAGTGAAAGGCCTATAAGCATCTTTACTACGCTGCCTCTTCTCATAGCAGCAGAGTGAAATGTGGCTTTCAGACTGTGCCTCACCTCTTTGAGTTTCTCTTGTCATCCTGAGTTAACAGTCATCATCTGTTGATATCTGCTGTCATATTAGCCTGTTTGCAAAGTGGTTGTTATGGAACGCTTTATTGAAATAAAAGCTGTGTAGTGCTCACTGTAAAAAAGTTTCAGTGGATAAAAACTGGTGAAAAGTTTGTTTGATCCTGAGCTGTTTTGAAGTAAATGTAATAATTAAGCAATTTTAGACAAGACGGTGTGCTTTAACATCATTATAGCATTGTTGGTTTTTAGCACGACATGCGAATAATCATGTTAAAGCTCACCCTCGAGTGGAGTGGAGTGTGATTATACAAAAAGTTACCAACAAAATAATTTGGTAGTGTCTCCATTTCCCTGGAAGCACATGGGGCCTGACTAATAAAAGAATCAGTCATGTCATTAGAGCTCCTGTGTAATGAAACCTAGTTTACTACTCCAGCAAGCAGGTAGACCCTTTGTAATGACCAGCAATGGTGATGATTTCTAGTCCCTGTTGAGTCAGCAGCCAACTTGAGCTAACATTAATGCTTTTTACAGATGGTGGGATTTCTCAAACTGAATAAATACCACACGTACAAGCACTGCTTTCTTACCTCAGTCTTGCTGTAACTAAGATATAACCATGGTTTGTCACACAGAACCATCTGGGTTGTCCTGGGTCTGCAGCAATCTGAAAGTGCCCTGTGTTATATTAATTAAAGAAAGTTGATTTAATTCTATAAATTTTAAGTAAACAGCTGCAAGAAATAACAGGAGGTTATAGTCTATATAGGTTCACTCTAGTTTGTGATTTCATTTTATGAATAATTGCCTTCTCAGGGCTTAGAATATTTTTTGATGAGCACAGTGTACTGTCATGGTGATTTGAGAACTTTCTAATTGTATGATGGTTGTTAGTAGGCTGGGAAAATGTTATCTTCCTCAGTACTGTGATTCTTTCTGTTTTTAAAAAAATATTTTAATTTAATTTTTGTTTCCTGAATCAATTTTGTATATGCTAAATAACTATTACTTAGTTTGTTAGCTTGATGCTAACACACGATGAGAATTACCAAAAAAATTTGCATCATGATCGCAACAATTTATCTGAAATGTACTACTATGAGTTATTAGCTGGTTATGAATGAGTCTTGATTTAATACTGATGTCTCTAAATGACCCACCAAAGCAAACAAGACCTACAGCAAGAAGGCTGGCCTTTACCTATAAAGTTATTGTAATGCTTACCACTAGTCAATAATGATACCAAAATTTTGACTTTGATAACAATACCAAGTTTAGTATCATCAGACTCAATATCAAAATGATACTTGAGACTGAAACAATAGTGGTTCAATACTCAATACCTAATAGATCAGAAACAGAATGCTGTAAAACCAATGAGACCCACACAGTGTACAATAAACACTTGAAATCTATGTTTATATTTATCAGGTCAAATGTTAATATCTTATGTATTACAGACCTGCCCTGCACAATACCCATGTATTATTCTATGCAAAATGAAAAACCGTGATTCTGCTAACAGGCCATTTCTGCTTAGACATTACTCCTGCTACCTGATCACATCCTTTTTTTAGCCAGGGGGCTTGCAGATGTGTGCCTTTTTTACTGGCAGTAAATACATTGTGAATTGCACTTATTTGTCTAAGCAACAGTTTGTGTGTGATCCCTTCAAAGTAATTTCAGAGCACTGTGAAGTTCAGAAGTCAAGATGAATTGAAGCCAGGGGGCTAGCAGGTGTGTGCTTTTTTTTACTGGCAGTAAATACATTTTGAATTGCACCTACTTGTCTAAGCAACAATGCCGATGTGTTGTTGAGTAAGGCACATTATCAGTAGATCAGCAGGTGAGGGCTCTCTGCTTTACTTTGGCTGATTTGACTTTGATTGTGTCTGTATATTAAAAAGCCATTGGCACTTTGGAGAAGGGTAACAGTAGGTGCAAGAGAGCATAATTCAGCTGAGGACTGAGCACATCTCTTCACTTTAAATGATCAAAGAGCTCAGTTTAATGCTCTTAATAATCATCCTCACTTTGCACCCTGACAGCCCTGTCTGAGGAGCAAAGTTAGTGTCATCATTTTCCACAAACTCGTTTCCATTGCTGTAATAGGAAGAGGAGCATAGATAGGAAAATGCTGAAGGCTGGCCTGGGTATTGCATTATTCTGTCTTATATTATGATGCTTAGTATCAAATCCTATCATATTATATTGTGCTATCTGGACGCTTTTTGTTGATTATACTGTAGCTCTTCCTCTGGCTAACCACATAATCTGAGCCTCAGCATGTCTGCAACTGGATCTTAGACTTTTAAACTAACCTTCCCACACAGCCACGCCTTGGTCTCCCTGTTCCCGCCTCTCATAACATAGGGCATGAGTTATGGTAAAGCAGGTTGAGCAGGTCATCCAATAATCAGATTGTTCCTGACTCCTCCTGTTCACACAAATTGTTCTTGAGAAAGATACTAGTCTCACAATACCAGACAATCAGAGATCTCGCCACCTACTGGTTGTCTGGGGATTTCTAAATGCAAGGCAGTAGCTTGACCGGCAGCGAGGACAGCTGCTAACAAACCTACGTCCCAAACATGTTTACAAGGACACACTTTACCAGAAACAATGGGCCTCATGCAAGAACCACTTGTACGAACAGATTTGTTCTTAAGTGGTGCGTACAAGTGATTTAAGAGAACTTGTGGTATTCACCAAATTTTTCGTATTTTGAGTTTTCTTTCAGATATGAACAGGATTTACGAGTGGTCCCAACCTGTTGTAGAGTCATGTGCAGTCAGTCTGCGGTTATCCAAACTGAAGTTATTCATTAATGACTGTATATTTCATTAGTTTGAAGACATTTTGAGTTTGAAAAATAAATTACACTTCATAATTATATCAACATTATCCTGTTTGACTACATTTTAAATTATAATATAATTGTAAATTTACATATAAAGCCTGATGTGGCGTGTTCATACAAGCCCTTCGTACGAAAAAAAAGTGAGAGAAATTTAAGATAAGAATACGAAAATGTTCTTGCATTGCGCCCAATGCTCCCATTCTTCTCATTAGTGAGCACATTATGTCTGATGAGTTTTTTTTTTACTCTCAAATTAATTCCCACTGAGTTTTACCAATGAATGCTGGGAGCTTGTCCTCAGTCTCTATTGAACAAAGCGTTTAAAGACTTGTGGAGTCTAACAAGACACAAACTGAATTTATGGAATCTCAAATTACTTGGGAATACTTGGTTAGGTGAGTGCCTTGCTAAGTCAGTCCACTAAAGTTTGTAGACAACACTAGAGTCTGTGGCCTCATCACAAATAAGTCTGCATACAGGAAGGAGGTACAACACCTGGTCGGATTGCTGGTCAACTTCTTCCAGTCCACTGAAAGCACAATCAATTACTGTATCCGTGTGGTATACGTTGTATCAGCTCTCAAATGTATGTCGCTTTGGATAAGATGTCTGCTAAATGAAATTGTAAGACTGTAAGATGTAAGATTGTATTCAGGTTGCATCAAGATTGACAAGGGAGTACCAAGTCCTCATAACATCTCACTATGCTCTAATAGGGTAAAAATGTCAAATTATCATCTCCATCCTTCTTGCAAGAGATACAAGAACATCCTTACATGCACAACCCAATTCAGGAACAACCCAGGACCATTACTCAAATGAAAAATGTCCATAAACTATGATTGAAACACACAGATTCCTACAAAGAGTCATCTGACCATGTCTGCCTCAAAACTAGAAGGCCTGTAAGTCATAGTTAAGATGGATCCGTGGCCAATCCCTGTCAGCCATCATGGTGGACACTGGCCCAACCCTACAAGACTCTTTATAGCTGTTCCAAATGTCCACACATGAGCGTTGGTTGAAAAGCCTGCCATCATAGAGAGGGCCAAGACATTCATGAATGATATGAACAAATGGGGATGACAGTGCACAATCTCTCCTTGAAGGTGTTCACAGTGTTGAACTCAGTTGTGCACTAAAAGTGTCTGAACACTCTGTTGGATTGTCTTGATACAGGAAACCGCTGGGTGACAAGTTTAGTAACTTTTTGAAACAAAGGCCCATCTATCCACATCTATCCACATATGGACTTTGTGTTGTTATATCGTCTTTAGTACAGAAATTCATTTAGCTGTGAATTACCTTTTAGCTTATCAGATTTTAAAGTTGTAGTCTGATTGCATTTGTCTGACATTTGGGTTAGACTTGATGTGGGCAGATACCCAGTATTAATGGAATAAGATGGGGATGTGGGCCAAAAGAATTTGTCTGGGACATCTCTAGAATTTACTGCACATGTTCATGTTCCTCATAGGATGAGCCTTTTCCATTTTGCACTGTTCTGTGGAAATATTCTGGGCTGCGATTGGAATGATTGGAGTGGGCTCTGTATCAGATTTCCAACACATTTAGTTGATGTCTGCAGGCTTGACACTGTCTGACAAGTTGATATTCCACACTCTCTTTTGTCTGTCCATACCCATCACTCATGATGACATGAAACCGCACAGAGTGAGTGATGAAAATCTTTTTCATAGTTTTCTGATGTTTTATAGGTTTCGCATAGGTTTGCCAACTGCAGCTTTAAAATGTAGTGGAAACGACTGAAATTATTTGTCTATTTCATATGAGATTAAATGACTTTACAAGAGACAATAATTCAATCCATGTAGTGCCCATGACGAGTGTCAGCTACACTTTTAGTATCAAATGTATGACATTTTCTTGTACCAAGCAAATAAAGTGTCTGAAGTCAAAACAAAGCAAATGTAATTAGACTAAATTACAAAAAGTAGAACATCCTTCATCCTCTGCCAGAACTAATCAGGCAAGACATTAAATTCAATGCAGGCACTGAAAAAGAGCCAATTGGCCCGAGGATTAGAGCTCATTCTATCTTGGCTGGAGAAGAACTGGGGACAAACAGTGGAAAATCCTCCCACAAAAGAACATTAAACACCAAGCCCATATGCACCAGTGAGGGACAGTCAAGTCTAGCAGTGCTGACAGCTTATTATTATGCCTGCCTCACATGTCGCCCCTGTTCCCTGCTAATACTCAGCTTAAGAGAGGACAGATTCTATTCTTAACATCTCACACACACACACACACTTCTGCCGTGTTGTTCCTGGTCAGGTATGATGGGGCCTGAAAGAAAGACAAACCATTAATACTGACGGGGCCCCCCCAGCCTCGAAAGTGACACGTTAAATTAAATGTAAGACCTTGATAAACTACCCACTCAGACATTTGTTTAAAGGGACAGTTCACCTCAAAAACTAAAATACATATATTTACATATTTTGCCCCTGGCCTGCAGTGCTATTTATTGGTGTGAGTTACAGAGCTTTTGAGACACTGGCCCTAGAGATGTCTGCCTCGTCTCCAGTGTAATGGGACTAAATGGCACTTGACTTGTGGTGCTTAAAGTACTAAACATGGAACTGCTCACAACAAGGTCCGTGGACTGTCTTGAGAAATCATCAAGAGTTATGATTTTTGGAGAGAGAGACTGGTTTTTGAAATTTTCAAATGTATTTTTTTGGTGGCAGGACAGGCCCGTCAGGACTGTCTCTGTGCTGGGATGTTCATCTTTCCTGATTTAAAGACAAAATAATTATGAAATGAACACCCAGTATAGCATTTTATTTTTTCACTAGAGGCCGTGATAATGAACTGACTGTAAGATTAACTAGTTTCACTGGGACCAGACTGGTGTTGTCTCGTGAAGTGATGTAATGTCTAAGACCTGTAAATGGTAGAACACTGTTCTTTATTATGAAATGCATTTTAAAATTGTAATCCTGCTAATCTTGTTTAATAACTAAAGTAACTGTAATCTGGTTACATTGGTTTTTTTTCTGTAACTGTAATGGAATACAGTTACCCTTTTTAAAAAATCATTGATGCATCATGATGCGGAGGTGGAAGAATCTGAATGAATTCTAAATGCCAATTAACATGATGTTGCTGGAGTGAAAAAGGTGGAAGCTTCGAGGGCAGTGCAGCACCTGGACAGTCTACAACACGCACAAGCGAGAGTTACTGTATCAGCAGTTAACAATGAGAGATGGACATCTTCTCAAAAGGCAGCGAACATGTTTTGTTTTGCGAGATGAACGTGAAGTGTATTGTGAATACTTTTTACCATCGCCCAGAGACGTTAAGATGTGAACCAAGCGTAGGAGCAATGAGCTGTAACCAACGACAGTTGCTGAGCGACAAACAGGGTTGTCAGAGGTCTTTCAACTTCAGCCAACTGTGTGGTGAAGAAAATCACTCTCTGCTCAGTCTGTTTCTACTTAGAAACTCTGTACCTGCTCTGCATGTTGGACAGCAAGGTTTTTCCTCAGAGCTCAC
>JAJHUR010128753.1:4765-24164 GCA_027495735.1 Lutjanus campechanus | reverse complement strand
TAATTAGCTCAGTGAGATACAGCAGAGCCTCTTGAGCCAGAAATTGTGATTCAAGCCTCAACTGATGTAAAATGCACATTAGAATGCCACCTTTTTTTCATCTTCCTACACTCTGCTTGTTGATCAGAACTGCCCAATTTTGCCTAAAATCACCCGGCCCCGACCATTGCTGCGCAGCAGCTATAATTTGTTTTTGTTTTTTTGTTTGTTTGCGCATGTGTGTGTGTATTAATTTGTGGGGTTGTTCAGGACAGCATCTAAGATCAGATGTGGGGCAGTTGCATGGGACCTGGGTGCACTGGGTGCATCTCAAAGGTGGCTGCCTCAGTGGGACTTCATCTGTAAATGAATTCTAAAAATAGAACTATAGTGACCTTTTTGGAAATTATGCAATGTTTGGTCTGTATTGCAAAAGCAGATGCTTAAATTTTGAATTCAAACCAAGTAACACTTTTGACACAAACACTAATTCACTAAAATAATCACCTGATTTTAGCTTTTCCACACTGGAGTTTAAATGTGTCGGCCTGTTTCATGATCTTTCAGCTACAGCTTTTGGATAAACTGTACAGAAATTTATTACAGTTTGATGGTACAGTTTGTGCACACGGCCCTGCAGTCTCACGACCTTATATGGGCACAGGTACAAACACCTTCATGAATCTGACTTAGACTTTTCTTAGGACGTTTCTTAAGAACAAATTTAAGAAAAAACTTACAAAGACATTGGTGAATGAGGCCCAATGTCTCTTGACAGAGACGGGCAGTATTTCAAGTAAATGTATTTAAAACACATATTAATTACTTTTGTCTTTTGTCAATTGTATTTTGATTGGCAAGAAATAAGATGGAAGACTTTGAAATAATTTATTTTAAATACTTACAATACATGATTTACATTTCTTATAGGCTAAATGTAAGTGAATCATGTGACGTGTCCTGTTTGGAACAATAACATGCTCATTGTGAACAACTGTATTTTGTTGGTGCTCCTCATAACCCATAGTAAATCATGAAAATATGATCAGACGTTAATCAGACACAAGTAATCAAAATATGGTCAGACACTGCAGCTAAGCCAAGCTTACTGAATGACACTAAAATGCATAGAAGAAAAAAGCACTGAGCAAACACATGATGTCTAGAACAGGCAGATATCTTTACTAGCTACAAACCACCAATTTTAAAACCTAAACATCAGAATAGGTTGATTGCTTATAGAGAGGTGAAGTCCTACTTATGAAGTCCCTCTGCTTCCAGTGTGCCCCATGGGACCTAACTTCAGAAAGAATACAAACAGTAGTCTATGGTGAGAGACAAGTTATTTTTGTTCTCATTTTAATTGTATCACCAATTACACTATGCTTTTGTCAGTATATAAAATAATTTTACAAGTCAAGAAAGTCTCAGTTTGTTGCCACTTAAACAAAAACTGAAAAATCTCATAGATATTTCTTTATTATTGGAAGGTTTTTGTTCATTTTTAAATTTATTTGTTTGGTGTTTTTGGTGTTTTTGACAATTTAGTTTCCATTATAGGTTATGTGTAGAGTCATTTATTTTCTGATTTTTGTATTTGGTTTATATTTCATTTTCTTGTCTTCTTGATACTGTGTGATTTTGAATTGTTGTCTCTTTTTTTGTTGTTGTTTTTGTGTATACCCCTGAGAGAGACGAGCAACGACTTTGTGGGAGCCAGTGGGGATCCAAAGAAAGAATAAAGAACCGTTGTGGACCTTTGTTGAGGATGGTGCCTTGAAGGAAGAGCATTGTTTGTCACAATTTTGGGTTTTATTTCTGTAGCTCTGGCAGTCCTCAGTCACAACATTGTACTAATTTCTGCACATAATCGCTGAAATCTTGAACAACGGCAACATCACTTGAAATGGGTCCAGCGGGGCAACGAGCTCAAGCAGACAGACGATTATACAGGTAAACAATCCAACAGTTTATCCAGATTATCTAAACCCCTTTGGTCCTGTGGACTAAGCTGATGGTTTGTTTACAGCCTGTTTGATCGTCTGCTCCATTCTCACCAATTACTTTGGTGAGTACAATATCCTCATAACTGACAGAACTGTTGTCATAGCTACAAAAATAAAACTGTAGTTTTCCTCCCATGTCTCTGGAAGAGATTTTTTTTTGAATGTATTTATTCACTGGTTGGTGTTGGAGAAAAAAAGGTAAATATTTACATCTGAATACATTGAAACTGCTGAGAACATATTTTTATTAAGTTTCCAACCCTACTTTAATTGAAACAGTGAAATAATTGTAGGTGTATCATTTGTTCAGTATGTTTTTGGTCTCAGATAGTTAACAGTTACGAAGCTTATATTTCATAATGTTAAAAAAAGACAAAAAAATTATAAAATTAATGGCATCAACAGCTATGAAACAAAACACATAAAATTAAAGTATCCTAGTTCAAATAAAAAACACATTTACAGGAAAAATCTGTAAAATTGTAAGTGCTATGACTTTATTGAAGGTGTTTGATCGGAATAATTTTGGAAAAATCTGTGAAATAACGGTGTTTCTCTGTAAAACCTTTAATGAAATCAAGCAGTACATGAGTCCCAGAAGTTACTGACAGAGATGACAAGCCATCTTTGCCTCGTCCAAAAAAGGCCAAAAATGAGCGTTTTCATCTGTGTGTCATGTTGACATCACTGCCAATCGAGCTGGAGCCAATAAATACCCATGACCACTGCAGAAACATTTGGGAATGAATGCCGTATTTACCCTTTCCCACTGAAGGGAAAGTGTGTTTTTTTTGTCCAGTGTAAAAGGAGCTACAGAGGGTGTTTTAAGAGATGGTATTAGCAAGATTAAAGCAGTGAATCGGAATAATAAAATGTTATTTTCAGATTGTTTTACAGTTGCTACACAAGCACAAATAACCATACATCTGTGTGTAAGTGTATGTGTATGTGTCTCTCTGGAGCTCTCACAGACAGAGAGCAGAGGAAAGAGACAGAGACTGGATTTTTATAGAGTCCCAAGCTCAAAACTTGCAAACTACACTGCACTGGCCTGGGGCTACGCACCGCTGCCAAACAGGCTAAAACCCAGAAACACCCCATGCACAGCAAAACATGAAAAAATAAGAAAATATAGGCAGAGGGCTATACTGTCTGTACAGATACAGACACCACCACACACTTATCGAGGGCCTCTTGTCGTGCCTTTTGTCATTTCTGTTGTTACGTCGTTTTACATGGTTTTCGTCTTGCATTAAAGATAAAGTAACCAGCCTGTTTTGACAATGTAAGGAGTAGAAAGCACCCATATTTGTGTTTAATGTAGGGAATGAAAGTAAAAAGTTGTCAGAAAAGGAAAGACTACAGTAAAGATACCCTGAAAAACCTACTTAAAGAATAACTTCAGTATTTCCCCATGTGTATGTGTGTGTATGATAGGCACAACTTGTTTTAAAACTGGTTCAGTATTGAGGGAGGCAGATGTAGCCGGCAGCCGCAAAATGAGTTATAACGATATGAGGGCAAATACGTCCCATAAAAGTTCGTACATTAAACATGCTTTTTTTCGCCACAGTCCGGCTCAGATTACCAGTGTAATCTCTGTCAACAACATGCAAAGCATCTCTCTTACCGTTCACTCTGTGACGACATCTCACAGGATCTTTGCTTGTTGAAGACGGTCTTCGTTGCAGTGAGTGGGACAGCTGTTTTCTTGAGGTGTGTTTGGTGAAGTGTTTCAGGATTGGATGTCTTCTCTTCTTGGGCTGGCAGGAGTCATCTTGACCCGATGGTCTGCAAGGCACAGTGTCTGGACAGGAGTGTTAGCATCCAGTTGTAGCACAATTAGCCACAACTTCAGCATGTTGCTGTCTGACAAAGTCAGCCTGTAAAAGCTGTACGGGGTGTTGAGCGACATCCTGTTCTTACATTTCGGCGAAGCACAAACACAAACCATTGTTTGCAATAGTTGCAGTAAAACTTTCAACTGAACTCCGGGACAACTAACTCTGCTCTGACCGGCTCTCAGCATGACTCTTCTGTTTTCTTCCGGCAACAAGCAAAGATCGTGTGATCTGATCCAGTCAGTGGTGAAAAAAAGCACTTTTAAAACACAAACTTTTACAGGACGTATTTGCCCTAATATCTACCGTTATAACTCGTTTCACGGCTGCCAGCTGCATCCGCCTCCCTCAATACTGAACCACTTTTAAAACAAGTTGTACCTATCAATCATACACACACACACACGGGGAAGTAGGGTCCAGGTTGAAAAATATCGAAGCTCTCCTTTAAGTACAGTAGTTAAGTGTTTGTACTTAGTTACTTCCCATCTCTGACAGACCACAATAAACTGTGTCAGTTCCAGAACAAACGTCTTATCAGTCTACAGTGACAGAAATGAAAATCATGAGCTTGCTCTGCAGGTAAGCAACCTAAGTTTATCAGTTTGGTAGAGATTTCTGTAATGTTACATATGTTTAGTCTCGCTTCCTGTACTGAAACATTCCCAAAAAAAAGGAGTGGGCTCTTTCCATGGAGGCCTGGTCGACACTGGGGTATGGGATTCAGCTCTGCAGGCCAGTCACAGGGGCCTGGTGGTTGCTAGAGGAGAGGTGCCAGGCCTGGGCTGCGGGCCCTTCCAGTGTCAAGCCCTGTCAGTCAGTGCATGCTGCTCCTCCCGGGGCTTTCATCCTCTCCACAACCCCGGCCGTCCCCTCCTCCAGTCCCCTCAGGCCCATCAAAGGCTGATTTTCCACGCCGGCGGGCCAGCCGCGGAGGCTCGCGGCCAGGGACAGGTGGGAGGCAAGGGAGGCGAGGGGTAAGGCTGAGGAGGCCAGTGAGCCAGCATCTGAGCCCGGGGAGGGTGCTGGGCCCCAGCCAGTAACTGAACTGAAAATAGTCCTGCCCTGACATGCAGGCCTGAAGGTGCATGTGGCTCCAACCGCACACACACAGTTGGAGAATTTACCTTGCACCAACAAACACATACACCACAAGGCCATTAGATTTTAATGGGATCTATTCATTGACGTTATGGCACTCCTGCATCAATAAAACATTAAAAAATGTTGAGGCGACACACTTCATAAATCAGTTTAACAACACGCTATTTCGGCACCTGCAGTGGACATAACTCTGTATGGATTTTATAGACATATACTGTACACAGTATACTGCAATAAAGCGCGAGCTACATCTGAACAGACAAAGGCACATAACTTGAACCCATAACATTCGGAATTTGACTCTATCCAAGATTTGTTTTTGTTTCAGTCCGTCTGAGAGAAAAAGGATTAAAAAAAATCGGTGTCCATCCTCCACAAAGGGTTAAATCGGTATCACACCGGTGAGGCCACTCAAGCCATCGAACCCATTTTCCTGGCGGTCTCCCAGTCCCCCGTCCTTTTTAGAGTTTAAACTTCCCCTGCCACCTTCCATTTTATGCCGGTGTAAATGAGTTCCCCCACAAAATCTATAGTGCGTCTTTAAAAAGCGATAACTCTCATGGCGGTGCCGTGACATTGACCCCCCTAGCAGGGCAGTTCCGGTTCAGTGCCCAGGCCTCAGCGCTCGCACAAACACATACGCGCCACACACATGCTCGTATATCCGCACACACACACAGACACACACACACATACACACACACACACACATGCAGGGCCCGGACCCCAGGTGCACCGAGAGGAGCAGTTAAATTTCATCATTACCCTTTCTTCCCCGTGTTGGGGCTTTTTATAGGGCCTTTTTACGGGCCGCTCTGAAGGTGCCACTCCGGTCCCAACGGTGCACAGGAGAGAGATAGATAGATGGAGAGGGACGTGGAAGAGGGGGAAGACGATAGGGGAGGGCGGGAGGGCGGAGGAAGGAGAAGAAGAGGAAGAAGGAGGAGGTGAGAAAAGCGTGCATGAACGCCCACAAACATGCACACTGTCAGGCGTACAAGCAAAGCAAGTGGGGCACTGGGGAGCGAGAAAAAAGAGAAATGGCACGAGAAAGACTTGCGGGGGGAGAAAAGAAAGGAAGGCAGCGAGGGAGGGAGAGAGGGCCATCAGTTGTCAGTGTGACTGCTGGCTGATATAAAAACAGTGGCGAGGGTGGCGGATAAGGCGGATGATGAATGGGCTGGAGACACTCATCCATCCCACTGAAGGATTTGCGGCCAGGGAGTCGTGTACAGACACATCTAAGAAAGAAAGGACTGTATGTGTGTGTGTGTGTGTGTGTGTGTGTGTGTGTGTGTGAGGGGGGTGGTGTTGTGTGTGTTTTAGGAAGGTGTGATGGACTGGTGATAGGAAGATGGGACAAGCCAGAAATAAGGTTTTCACTACAAAATGTTGTGCGCGTGTGTGAATGTGTGCTTACAGCTAGCTAGTCGCCACACACCGGTGTTTTGCAAGGATACTGGACATGCTCGTGTGCATACTTCTATGACAAACCCCTCTGTAGCAGCGCGGCGATGACAGGCCTCTACGCTGGGAGATGTATGGCGATGCCGCTGTCTAACTCTGTATAGGCCCATCCATATCCCTCACCGCTATCAGCACTGTCCAACTCTGTTTTATAGCACCAAACAGTGGCCATAATGACACTAGGACTCTGAACGTGTCAGGGTGGAGTAGATCGATTGGTAAACATACACACTTGCCTGAGATACACTTGTACATCATTGTCCTGATTTTCAGGGAGGAGCTGTAATAGAGGTTGAATTATTGTTGGAGCTGGGCCAAGAGCCGGGTTTTGAGTGTCTTTTATTGCACAGTGGACAGTTTTGGGGAATGTTGTACAAAATAAATGTTAATGGCTGTTTTTATAAAATGCAATCATCATTTATCACTCAGTCTTGAGAAGTGAGACAAAAAATATATTTGAAAAGATCAAACTCTTGGCTATTAAACCTTGTAATGGGCCAGCCTCCTTATTAAAAGTAGATGTAAACTCTGTCAGGTGGAAAATCTGAATTTACAGTACAATAGAGGAGGTCACTCAGTAGAGTGCAGATCCCCATCAGGCAACAGATGGTGAAGCACCTGCTGCAATGCCACCACAACCGCCACATACAACCAGTGGGGATCTGCAAAATTCTGCTAACATTAACACAACCCCCCACATACATTGTCCCGAGCTGAAACAAGATTTCAAACTGAAGCAGTTGTTGATCACTTGCAGCCTCTAGTGGCCGGCTAAGAAGAATAAGAAGTCAGCTGTCAACCAAAAAATAGAATCACTGCCTCACAGTTGTTTGTCTCCACCAACCAGTCAAGTTACGTTTACATCCATGTCTGTCCACACTCATATAATGTCTGTAGTGAAGATTTTGAAGGAATTTAATATGGAACTTACCACTATATTGACTCGTAACTTCGAAGGAATTTAATGAAAGATATAATAAAAGTCTTTGGTTTTTTTTGGCAAAATGGAAGTTCTCACTATACACATGTGATTCCAGTGAATAAGTTCAAGGTAGAAACATGCTGTCTTCACTTAGAGACTATGTTTACAGAGGAGGACAGAGGACTGGTAGAGAGCTGATCATTATGATGTCACATTGAGGTTGAACTTCGACCTTTTGTGTATAAAATGTCATCACCTCATCAATTTATCCTATTGGATATTTGGACAAGTAGTAGCTTGATCAGAGTTTGGAGAAATTCTCTCCAAGCGTTCCTAAGATGACACCTTCACGAGAACAGGATGTGCATGAGTTCACAATGACCTTTGACCACCAAAATCTAAGCAGATCATTCTTTAATCCAAGTGCTCATTTGTGCCAAGAAGAAATTCTCTCAAGTTGTTCTGAAGATATCACGTTCATTAAAAAGGTACCTAAACCTGAAAACATAATGCCTCTGGCGATGGCTGCGGAGTCATAAAAAAAGGTTTTTCAAGAATTTTCAATCACAGAGGTCCTTCTGCATACAGTCACCAATGTGCACCAGAAAAATTAGGCTGATCAGTTCAGTAATATTCAAAATTAGCTGTGGACAAACTGCAGGTCCATTGATCACTATGAGAAAAGCGATCGCGATCCCATTCAGGCTCATGCCTGGCTGGGATAATACTACTGAATTCAGTCAATAATTTTAAAATGCATGTGTAATATTTTTTTTTTTAATTGTAAAATTTATATGCAAGTATTGTATGTGAACCCTTGTGGTCTCTGCTCTTTCAGTGTAATGCATGAGTTCATGGACATGCTTTGTGTATACTTTGACAAACCCTTACATTGCAGCAGCTCTGTGACAGACCTCCGGTGTGGAAGATGTATGGCGATGCTGCTGTCTGAGTCTGCACAGCCCCATCCATATCCCTCACTGCTATCAGCTCTGTTCTATGTTAATCAACAGTACAAATGTTTGCAAGAAATCTTTAATATGGATCACAGGTGTGGCATGGATAGCATGCGTAATCTTTTAAGTAGGTCTCAGGTTTGACCTCAGCTGGAACCATGTACCTGCACAACTGTCTACTTGCATGTAAGCCCCTCCAAGTGCATCAACGTAATGATTTAAAGCTGCACACAAACAGCGTTGCACCCTGACAGCCCCAATTAGCTGTGAGAGATAACTGTTGGTCCGCACCAAGACATCCTGGAAGACATCACTAAATTAAATGTCTTATATGTGTGCTTTGGAGGCGGTGAGGAGGGTCAGCCTTTGTGTCCAGTTCTCAGTCATTGGAGACAGTTTCACAATGCTAAATGTGGATCCTAGAAATAGAGTGTTGGATGAACAGTCAGTCCAATTACTCAACATTCAAGTCAGCCCACCTACTGGCCCTGAATTATGACCTTGGGTCGTCATGATGAACCGAGGATGACTCCTTATCTTTTTGGTGACAGTTTATTTTCTTCTAGCACTGCTGTTGGGTTTAAATTTTCCTGTTGACCAACACTTTGGTCCATGGGGATTTTGACAACAAACTGGCAGATTTTTATGATATTTGCTCTGGGTTTTCACGGTCCCCTGAGGATACATCTTAATATTTTTTGTGCTAACCCTACCTAACCCTAACCTTACCCCCTCAATAAGACCCACCCTGGCCACCTTCCTGTTAATAGTTTTACATCCATCTGGCCAGGGCAATCACAACTGTTTATTCAGTACTGTTCAGGTTTGAAACAATGACTGACAAAGAACCTCACAAGTCCATTTGAAAAGTCACATCAGAGACTTTCAAGCACAACACACCAGGGTCCCAAATATTCAGATCAAACTTTCAAACTAGACAGTGCTGATCAAATATGAATCATACTTCTGCTACTGCATTGCCTATAACTAGCCTAAAATATGTAATGTGAGAAAGTTTGTGTGGAAAAAAATGGCGGCCTGCTGACATGTGTCACTCAGTGCTACATCACACATTTCATAGCTCTGATTGGTTGTTGAAACATTGGGATTTAAGCTCTATGAATGTATCACGTTCTGGCCAACTCTTTTACATTGTAGGGTGTAAAGAACTTTCAGACTCTAGAGGGCGCTACTGTGACTTTAGTCTCACTGAATTATGATGTGCAATTTAAAGGGTGTAAAGAATTGCCTCTATGTTTACATAAACAAGGCAAATTTATAGCATCTCATTTATTGGGGATATGATGTGTGGCCATTCAGGACAGATGTACTAGATATCAGAAATTTGTAAGTGTGACATGAATGTGAATTTAGCTGTCTGCTTACGTATGTAAGTGTATGCTGGGATAGGGTTCAGTCCCCTTGACCCTGGACAAAATATACGTCTATGTGTGCCTCAAACAAGCTAGTTTGCATGATGTACTGTTATGACCATCATCTACAGGCAATAGCATTTATACCGGATGGTCACACTCAAAGGTGAGCACAGAGAAAGGTGAGATGAGATGAACCGTAAAAAAGGGGGAAAACGGCTTACACATTCAGTCTCCTCTCAAGGCATTCATAGTGCTGCACTTGGTGGAAATTGAGAGAAAAGACATCATTCTCTGTGTACTTTTGCACCTCTATACACCTGTCCAATCACTGTATAAAGTGGGAGTGATTGTTGGGTTCTCATTTTTGGAAAGTTACTGGACAGTGCTCCCCAATCCCACCATCAGATAGCCTACTCCTTTTCGACCGGGGCAGTTCCAGGGCTGGTTTGGAGCCAGAGCCTAATTTAGAACCACATCTTTACATTTCGAGACCCAATGAACCGGCTCAAAATGCTGCCTGAGTGGCACCAGCTCTCTGCAACCAAATGGAGATATCGTCCATTGTGGCCAAGATTTTGAGCCAGGCTAGAAGCTGTTAATACATTTTTAATATATTAATATGTGAAGTTTTAATGGGATTCCCCATATGTGGTCAATTTATCCAAATAATGCTTGTTTGGAAAGTTTGCTGTGATGTGTTTTGGAGATGCAAAGGCTTGCAGGCCTGTGTTACATCATATTTGGTTACCCACCAGATCTTGCACCCTGCACTGGAAGCACTCAGATTCTTTACATAAGTAAAATATTTGATATATTAAATACATTTACTGAAATCCATCATTAATGCTGATGAGTTAATGCTTAAACAGCATTTTCATTTATCAGTCAGTCATAGCCCAATCTGAGTACGTCTTCCAACACTGCAGGTCACATAATCTAAAGGGGTAACCAAATATAGTGTAACACGGGGTGAGTAGTGATACAGTCATGTCTTGCTTGAGTCCACTTCTGTGTGATCAATCTGCTGATGATGGCAGACATAATTGGTCATTAGCTGAAAAGTATTTAGAAGTTGTTGTGCTAGCGAGTAGCAACTAGCATTATGGTGCATTACCACCACCTACTGTGTCGGAGTGTAAAGTGCTTGAGGTTAGTACTGCTGGGAAACCGGAGGCATCTACAGAGTCGTAATGACTTGGTGCTCTAGCCCGGGGAAAAGCAAGGCGGTTCTTAGATGGTTCTCACGTGCAACCCTAGCACCAGCACTGAACGAGGACTTGGTTCTTGTTGGTCAAAAAAGGGATGTTAGACAATCTGGAAAGCCTTTATTGAACAATATATTAAGCAGGAACTGGTGATGGATAGAATCTTTGTCTCTCTTGGAGGCCAAGATTGTTTAGCATGAAAAAAGATAGGGACTTCTACATAAAAAAATGTGCCTGTAGTGATAAATATAAGACAGGCTTCTGTTGACTTGTTAGAAAATCCAGCTCTGTGGTTCTGGGGCCTTCCAAGAGAAGTTCAGGCGCACTGTTACCCCTCACCAGTGCCAATGTCAGTGCCTTGTGTCTTGTGCCAGCCTCAGCAGGCGCCGGTCCTCGGCTCGCACCCCATGCCCCAGGTCTTTGCAAACTCCCCCATGTGCATATGCTCCGTATGGTTCAAGCGCCGCCGCCAATTTTCCACCATCTGCCCGTGCCCTGTACTTACACACAGAGGCAGGGTCTCCACTGGATAGCGACCGCCACCCTTCACCTTGTCGGAGCAGAGAAATTTCAAATGTTAACTTGCAACCCGCAGGAGTGGAGAGTGATCCGCAACCGGCATGCTGAGGAAACAGCCGAATGTGCTCATGTTGAGGGGCGGAGCATGAATTCACCTCTACCATTTCATTTTGTTTGCCTTTTTCTTTCCCCTGCTCAGTCTTTCCCTCTCCGTTTCCCCTCTTCCATGCTTCCCTGCCTCCCTCCACTCCTCCTTTTTTTCTTCCTCTGCCTTCCCCCGTCTCCCTCTCTTCATCTAGGCTTCTCTCTAGCTCCGTGCTTCCCCCTTGCTCGGTCTTGCAAATGGCTGCCCGCCAACGGTTTGTCTGAGGAGAAAACAGATTTGAATGAAGAATGGAGACAAAAGAGGGAACAAAGAGGCAGTAAAAGGCGCTACACACAAAGAGACGTATGCCTGTTGGAGACGCACGGTTTGTATGTGAGTGTGTTTTTCTTATGTGTGTGTCTGTTCAAGGGTCTTTACTGTACAGTGGGCAGCAGTCCAAGACTGGAGGGTAATCCTTTACCTAGGCTTTACCACTGGGAATGTCAGGAATAAGTCAATCATGATGATGCATGCACTCTGCTGACGACACGTACGCGTGTTCAAAGAATATCTAGGGCTTGCAGATGTGCCAGAACCCTGCTTCGGCGACATCAGGGTGCAGTTTATGATGATAGGCAGATACACACACATCCACAGACACACACACACACACACACACGTAAAGCCATGGAGGCAAGGCCAGATAAGCAGATTATTTGAAGGAGGCATTATTCACCGTATGAATGCAATAATTGGTTTCATTATTTGGTGGGAATTTCAGCAACACTAAATGAAGCATTAGATAGTGTTTGGTTCCCCAAAGCAGGCTGGAGTTGCGCGCTCAGCTCGCCCACCACGGGCCTGTGTTTACATGATGTGTTTTCTGGCCCTTATCTCAAATCGCAGCGAGCACGGCTGCTTCTGCTGCTGCTTTTATTTGTTTAAAGGTGGCGTTTCAGTAAAAGAATTCAATATTTGGAGGATATTCGGTCCATTTCTTCAGCCAGCGTGAGTGTCTGTGTGTCCCGCTTTATGCGAGTGTATATTCTCCCTGTCAGGGGAAA
This sequence comes from Lutjanus campechanus, assembly GCA_027495735.1. Classification (NCBI taxonomy): domain Eukaryota; kingdom Metazoa; phylum Chordata; class Actinopteri; order Lutjaniformes; family Lutjanidae; genus Lutjanus; species Lutjanus campechanus. The sequence continues at coordinate 11,640 of JAJHUR010128753.1, read as the reverse complement.
CAGTGGTGGGCGGGCTGAGAGGTGGGGAGGCCTACTTTAACGGTCTTTTGAAGGAGATAAATGGCTTACAGATGGCCCAATCAATATATTCAAATGAGACACGGAGTCTAGCAATGAGCATTGAGCAGAGAGCTGGGGGTGGTGGTGGTGGGGGGCTAAAACACCTCAGGTCATGACTAGACCACACAGCGAAGATGCAACCTCAGACCTGGATGCAATTACATGTCAGTGTGGTTTACAATGTGAAACAGCCCAGATATTGGATCATTTGATCTGAATAAAAATTTGTGCTTATAAGGCATTATATTGGGCTTATGAATCAGTGATAAAGAACTACAGTACAGCACAATAAACACAGCATAACGTGATAAATACAGTGTGTCTCAATGTTAAATCACCCATACTGTTTTTTATTAGCATCCATGGAATTGTAAAATTCAGACCAAAACTTAAAGGGGCAGTTCACACAAAAATGAAAATTCAGTCATTATCTACTCACCTTCACACAAATCCAGTCCACAAAACACAAAATTCCCTCAAGGTGTTCTTGTGATATTGCATTCACAAGAATGGGATGACCTGGAGATATAATGCCTCTGGGCATTAAAAACATAAACGTATAAAGTCAGAAAAAAGGTTTTTTCAACAATTTTGAATCGCAGAGGTCCTTCAGCATACAATCATGAAAGTACACAAAAAAATCTGGGTAATCGGTCCACTAGTATTCGAGATTAGCTTCAGACAAGATGCAGGTCACACCTGGCCATCTGTAACACACATTGATGCACATGTGTCGCCCGTATAGTTAAAACTATAACCTTTTGCCAAAGCAAAGTATGTATGCCAGATATAGGTGTTACAGTAGTGAAAATATTCATGATATTAATTGGTGAATCTACCTTAACTATCTTCAACAAATGGATCCACTGCAGGTGTTTTCTCTACTTAACCATGTTGTGAGAAATGAGAGAATAACTCCTCCTTTGATCCACATTCTGTCCAAGACAGAGAATTCTGGTTTCTAATACTTGCACAGGATCCACTATCATGTGCCATATGGTTTTGAGCCAAAAGATAATGAAAGGCGATAACATAATATAGATAATGCTAGAGAGAATAACCCATATCCCAAGAGATAAAGTTGTTTACTGACAAAAGCAGCTGGTTGAAAAATGGTTCAGGAGCGATTCGGCCAATGCGGAGGAAAAAAAAAAAGATAGTATAAATGGGAATGTTGTGTTTGGGGAGGGAGGGGGTGGACATATGCCCAGTATAACCAACGCTTGAGGATGGTGGTATCAGTTGGGGAGGGGATTCCCTGGAGGGGGAAACATGGCTTCCCAGTCTGGAGATAACATCCTCACACAGGCTCCTCGGGAGAAACATAAAAATCCACCCAGACATTACCCAGGTATTTTATCATGCCCTATCAGATCCCATTCTCCCTTATCACGCTTTACACACACTTAAACACGGATACCCATTTCTGGACACATTGCTCACATTCAAATATAAGAGGTGGAAAGGAGGGGCCATATTTTCTACTAGATGGAAGAGCTGCGGTAGAAGCAGCAGGAAGCTTCATAATTTGGGATGGATAAAGCAACTCCTGGGATTGTGGGTAATGTGGTTTTAATTTTTAAAAACACTTAAACTAACAACAGCCATGTTGACAAGACTTTTTTTTTTTTTAGTAATTTTGGAATTCAGCCTTTAATGATCAGTGCACGCTATCCATAAAAGAGAAACATATTTCTCACATCCCCATCTAACCACACAGAGAGTTTCAGTTTTAATTGAATTGGATCAAGTTTATAGTCATATATTAAATCAAACACAGTACAACATATAGTGAAATTTGCTCTTTTAGGAGCAGTGGGCAGCCATTGTGCAGCGTCTGGGACCAACCCCACTTCTAAGCCAGTGCCTTGGAAAAGAAGCAAAATAAAAAATAGTCTGGAATCTCTTTATTCATTTTTGGTTTCCACAGCTGGATGGACCTGCAACCAATCAGAGTGACAAAACATGGGATGTATTGTGATGTTTCCAGGCAGGGCACATTATAATGGTTACAACTTTCTCGCATTACAACTACACGGTACACTAAATTATGTTTCTGAAAACATTTTAGAGTTGAGAGTCTTCATTCATATTAGATCAAAACTGCCTAGTTTTGCCAATTTACCTGAGTTTTGGAAGCATGTGTTTGAAAGTAGAACAATCTTTCTTTTATTACACCTAAACGGGACACCAAAATATGTTTCTAAAAAGATTTGAATGAAATAGGCAATACAGCAGAATCTGGATCCATATTTGATCTGCACTGGCTAGTTTGACAGTTTGATCTGAGTTTTGGGAGCCTGAGGCGTTGCGCTAGATGGATCTGCTGACTGGATACAATTACTGTAAACAGAGCGAAATGTGTGACATGTGACTTTTCAAATCCAGACCAGTAACAGTCAATCATCATATAGAACCGGCCCCATATTAAATAAACCATTGTGATTGGCCCGACTGGTTCCAAGGCCGCTGGAATTCCATCTGAATGAAGGAGGGCCAGACGTCTCTGCACTAACAGAAGTTTAAATCTAACATACATTTTTAGTTTCCCCAAGGACACCCATACAAATACTGGGGAACATGCACGCTCCATATAGAAAGTCCCTGTTAAGCCAGGTATATCCTATGTCACACTGTGAAAGAGGTTCAGAGACAGCTGTTATCAGTCTTGTGACCAAAGATTACCTGACATAAAAGTCTGACAGCGTCAGAAATTTAGGATAACCATCTCACAATGTGACTGCTGCTACGAACTACGACTACTAACCAGCTTACAGAAGTGCAGCGTGAAATGACGCAATGATCAACATGACACTGGTGAGAGAGATCATCTTTGCTGGCGCTAAAAACAAACTCTTCCTCTTCTTTATTTCCAGACACATAAATGCAACTATTGCAAGAACTAAATTCCTGCTTAGCGTCACTTTATTGTATCTCTACCAGTGGTGTATATTGATGGTGGGTGCTGATGCAACATGACGCATGCTGATGATGTTTTATTGACTTGCATCATAGCCTGTGATTCAGTAGGTGTTATCATTGTACACTCAACATAACTCAAAGTTGATGTTGTATCCAAGTTTATTAGATCCATGTCGTACAGTGTGTCTTTAGGAGGCTTTATGGTAACGGTCTTGCCTCTCACTCTCCCCCTTGTTCCCAGTCTGTCTCTTTCTGTGTTTGTGTGTGTATGCTGGGCGTGGCCTCCTGGTTTCCCTCTCCTGTCGTTCCACCTGAGCACCTGCAGCTGATCATCTCATCAACTCAACAAGCCACTGCAGTATTTAACCCCAGCTCCTCCACCCAGACTCTGCCAGATTATTCATCCATCAGTGTGGTACACATGCCACAGCCTAGTACTCTGCTTTTTGTTAGCATGTTTTCAAGCTCTCCTGAACTCAGTTCATTCTGTGCAGCCTTGTCCTAGTCTGCTGTTTCCAGTTTAGCTTGCTGATCCACAGCCTGCTCTGCTCAGCCTCCAGCCCCTCTCCCTGCTCTGCTTCTCTATTCCCAGACCTCTCTGCCATATCGAAACTACTTCAGCTATGCCATCAGATCCATCTTCAGTTCAAGTTGCAATAAACTGTCCTTTAACTATTTCTTAATCTCCTGTCCTCTGTTTGCATCTGGGTCCAAAACTGAACTGTTGCAAAAGGCCAGGCCCCAGCTGGGGTTTGAGCCCAGGAAATTAGTGTTTATATCTTCACAGGATTATGAACATGCAAAAGTACACAGGTGTAAAACTGGTTTGTCCTGGTTGACTGGTTGTCCCAATCATAGTTGGTACAGCTGACATTTTTTTTTATTCTTGCAAAACACTCATGAACGTCTTTGGATGTTTTAAAGGGGTGGATACTGGTCAGGGTTTGTTTAGAATTGTGAAACTGAACCTCAAAGTTGTGTCCACTGACAAAATTCTCCTCAGTGTCATAACTGTCATCAAGTGCGTCTGGTACATTTTTTACAGATATGTTTTTAGTACAGACACGGGCATGGTTGGTTTACGTTGTTGTTCCCATAAAAGCAAATTGATTTAAGATGTAGCATTCTCACATCTCAGTTGTGTTTCCTGGATGCTGAGTGTGGTGCTTGTAGAAACTTGTCCAATAGATTTTACACAGATTTGCCCTACTTTCTGATGTGATGGTAGCTTGGAAACATCTCCGAGCCTCATTATTCCACCTCTTGTTGGTGTTTTTGGTTATAAGTCAACATCAGCTGATTCAAAAGGGCTGCTAAACGCAAAGGTACTAAGAGAAACTGGCACACAGTGAAAGCAAGAAACACTAAAGACTCTGAGGGGGAGGATAAGACAAAGCTGAGGCTAATCAGGCCAGGGCAGACAATCACACCTGGAGAGTAACAACACAGGGGCAGGAGGCAAAGTGATCTGAAATGACAGGAGATTTCAGTCACAAAGTAAAACAGGAAACATGAACATGTTGAATGAAATAACAAAAACATGTCCTGGGAAACTTGAGAAGATGTGTCAATGGCTCCCTCAGATTTTTTTTTTCTCACATTACAGAATTTGACCAGAGATATTTGCTTTCGTGTCAGGCTTTTCTTGCAGCTTTACAGTGAAACTCTTGTTGTCTGAAGGACAAAATTAACTCAGACTACACAGGTAATGTTAGGTTAGGTTTTCTTGTTTTTCTTAATCTGAAAAGAGGATTTGTTGATGCAACCAACATTCAAGTGCTTATAAAAAAGAATGATTGAAGCTAGAACAAATTTTTGTTTTGTTGTTTTTGTCTGAAACTAGAAGATTTGTTCTTTGATGCATTCTAGTTAACATTCATGGAACGGAATATTCTGCAGGTGTTGAAAAATCTGTGAACTTTGTCAAAAATGCTGGTGCATGCAGGGAAAGAGTTAAAGAATGCCATTTGTTTGACGTCTACATTAATAAAAAATGTAATCACTAGGAGGTTAGCCAGTTACAAGGTTTAATAGCCAAGAGTTTGATCTTTTAAAACATTTTTTCCAGCATAATTGAAGAGTAAAAAAATACAGTTTTGTCCCAATTCTCAAGAATGAGGGATTAAGAACAAATGTAAAAATCACTTTGACGTGGATTCTGTTTTATGCATTGTAAGTGTTTGTGATTTCAGTTGGACTTTGAATAAAATGAATTTTATGACTTATAAAACCAGCGAGGAGGCCTCGTTGGTTTACAATGAAGCTGAAGAGGAATCACAGAGGGGACGTATCTGAGAGGACCTCAGGAAATATCAAGTTGTGTATGTGCACATGCGTGCATAGAGGTGTGTGTGTGTGTGTGTGTGTGTGTGTGTGGTATCTGTGTGTGTGTCATTAGGTCACGTGTCACAGACAGCATTAACAATAGTCCATTTTGGAGGAGAATAAAGGCTCACACCCCCCACGCCTCCCCACTCATCACCCTGTAGTCTGCTGCAGGCTTCAATCTCTCCTTGAGCTTTGACCTCAGGTACAGCCAGGTGTTGACCATCCCCCCCTTCTCATCTCTGCTCACCCTCCCCTGCCTCTCTCTCTCACAGACACACGCACGCACACACACATACACACACAAGCTCATGCATGCATGTTTACAGAGGAAGCTCAGAAACAAATCTATTTGCATGTGCACACACAAGCAGACATATATTAACACACACATGCATAATTAAACACAAAAAGCATAAATATACACATACTGCACACATATAAACACTCCAGTGCTGATTCCATCACTAAATCATATTCCGTGCCTGTTTATTAACACAAATAATAGTTTGCAATTCTTGTTTTTTTTTTTTCTCCAAGATATCAAATAAAAAGAATACAGCCGCACACATGCTTTCACATACATGAAATAAGCTCATATAAACACTTCAGAACATGCACACACATAGCCACACACTGTCCACACACACCCTCAGAGGGGTTTTAAAAAATTAGAGTAGCTCAAGTGGGAAAACAGTGTCCATTTGTCTTTGGGCTAATATGAGCGTGGCTGCATTAGAGACAAATAGCATCCACTTCCATTTCCTTTATCACTGTCAGGCCAATTAATAGGCCAAGGATCCTGTTACTGAGTCACTAGACGGAGGCAAGGAACACACACACACACGCACGCACACACACAAAGAGGGCTCTTTCAGCTGCTGACCTTGGCTGCTCCTCCCAACACAAAAGACCCCAGAGATGGATGCCTCTTTGGAGAGCTTCGGCTCTCTGGAAGGGTACCATTGCTGTCATCCCCCCCAACACACACACACACACAGTCACACAAGTATACACACATGCATGCAAGTGCGTCCAGACGCTCATGGATTGACAAACATATGTATGTGATTCCTTGTTAATTCTGATTAATTTTGAAGCCCAGGAGTCAACCAAATTTTGGCATCATTTTGGTGTGAGATCAGAATATTCAAATAGAAAGATGTACAGAGCAGAGCCTGGTGGGGGGCTTCAGTCTAAATACACTGGTCTCAGTGTGGAGAAAAAAAAAAAAAGCTCAGTTGTGGCATCCCCCGGCGAGGTTCACTGCTCTGTGATGTAGAGCTGCAGTGAGAGCGATGGAGAGCCTCTCCTGGCTTTAATGACATGGAGCATTTATCAGTCATGTAGATTACAATGTCACTTGGGTGTCATCTGGAGGACAGATCCAGGCTGGGAGAAGCATGCACTCAACAAACACCAACACACACACACTTCCATCATTACACATTCATTATTATTATTATTAGGGGGCCAAGCCCGCGGGGCCTGGGGGACGCGTATGCACAAGCATACGCGTTTCCCAGGACCAGCGGTGCTGGGAACCCTATTGTTTTTGTTCGGATTTT
>JAJHUR010128750.1:1618-14060 GCA_027495735.1 Lutjanus campechanus | reverse complement strand
TACTTTTATACTTTGAGTACCTTTTTTACACAAGTAACTGTACTTCTACTTGAGTCAAGGATGTATGGGCTTTGGCCAACTCTACTCATAGTGACATCGTTTTTCTTGTACTGTTGCTCTCAATGACATCGTTGGAGTGCAGCTATGACTCAATTTCATCACTACACTCCTACCATTCCTCACAATATCATATAGAGTTCTACCTTATCTCACTATAACATTATTAGAGTTCTGCTGTAGCACACAACAAAATGCTCCCAATCACGTCACTCGTGTTCTACCTTATCTCACAATGACATCACTGGAGTTCTACTTAAGCTTTCACTGGATGTTAAAGTTGTGCAGAATTGTCTGGTTTTAGGGAGAGAAAGTGGGCTGATATGCATCACACAGCAGCAGCAGTACCTTACTTAACCTGCATCTTTGACACCAGAGTCTGACCCAAATCAAAGCAGGCTGCCTGTTTATCTAACCTTAAGACTGACGACGACCCTTTAGCAGCATGCAGCGCACTTTATGGGCAAACATACTCTGAAACCTAGTTTACATTCAATATACCACACCAAGGTCATTAGGGGACATGTAGGCTATATATCATAGCTGCTGGCTGTGAGCTCTTATTCAGAGGGAGAGCAAAGTACTCAAGGGCAGCCTTGTTTTCCAGCATGAGCCTCCTCAGCTGTTCATCGACTCACCTCTGAGCTACAACAGTGCTCTCAACGTCTCACAAAGCGTTTCTGCAAGTATGGGCGTTTTTGACTCTCCAAAGTTTGTAAAAAAAAAACAAAAAAACAAAAACAAAACAAAAAAACTGCCTTTTGAATTTTAATTTTTACCATCAGAGGCTATAATAAACATAAATAGGTCCCAATTGCACCATTAATATTTTAATCTGGAAGGTGTTTATTGTTTCATGGTTTTCAGCATTTGTTCTTCTACATTTGTCCTGAGGGCAACAGCATGTTCATACATTCATACATTTCTTTTTGAATTTCTGTAAAATTTTAAGACTTTTAAATGTATAGTCATTATGCCTTGTGCGTCATTGTAAATAATGAAATGATTTTTTTTTTTAAACTCATGATTTTCTCTTTAAAAAAAAACATTTGAAGGGTAACCGAAGCTAACTGTGTTCATACACACAAAAGAAAACGTCACTTTTTTGACAGATATTGCAATGCTAACCTGTAAATCATCTCTTCTGAAGTGTTAAAATAATGTTTGCAAATAAAAATAATATTAATAACTAAAATAAAGCAGTAATGACATGTTGAAAATTGAAATTAGGCTCCAGGTTGACAAAATACTGAAGATTTTTGCTAACTATGCAGATAAATGGCAGCTAGCAAGCTCTGCTATGTTAGCTTTGACTCCTACCATCTAATATACATCAACTGATCACTTGCTAACTTCTGATTTCATAGAAATTTGACTTTTTTTCACTTTGAAAAAACTTTGATGGAATTCAGATGAAAAATCTATAAAGAATTTTACAGAAAGAAAAGTGGTGTTTGGACCCATACAATTTGGTCGCCACACCTACAAGCTGCCAGTAGTCCCTCCTGATATGCTGACTGGCTACACCAATGCGGACACAAACGGATAACTTGTAGATGGATTCTCGTGTGATCTCGTAAATCCTCACAATGTAAAAATGTCACTGCTGGGACTTAAAAAATTTACCTTGCGAGGCAGCTGGATTCACTAAATCACGAGATTGTGAGATCATGCGAGAATCTTGCCAGGCTCCAAGTTATCCGTTTGTGCCACTGGCGTGGTTTTAGGTGTGATGACGGGGAGAAGCGTCCATGGAAACGACTCGTCTCGAACAAACAATGGCGACTCCTGAAGAGGTTAGCGTAGATACTGTGATAGCATCAGTTGTATCAGAACTGGAGCATATTTCGTCATTGTCTTTTAGCAATTGAAAAGATGTTTTCGCTCTTCTTCTGGCCGACTTCAGCTTCGGTTTGGTGAGTTGATCTGATTGGTTGAAGTTAGCCCATGTTAGACGTTACAGATTGTTTATCCAATAACCTGCCAAGTATTTTTTTTTTTAAGCGCTCGCCCTTTTCCAAACAGTTTCTATGGATGGCTTCCCAGATGGTTCTGTGTAACAAACCATGTGGTGTGTCAGGTGACTTAAAAATGCCCACAGTTGCAGAAACACCCATAAACATCTTTTGTCTGGTGAAGGACATGACAAAGTGAACACTTCTGCCCCGATGTGTGATCCAAAATCGAGACTGGAGGGCACTTTTTGCTTTTTCCTGCAGTCTTCTTTTCCATTAGACCCATGGGGTGAACACCATGCTCAGATCAATACCGGCCCCATTAGAGACCCCTATTGGGTCTGGCTCCTGAGCATCGACCCGCCCACCCCGGCCAGTGAACAGACCCTACAGGCCCCACCAGCTGCCGCGGCACTCATCCGTGCCTCTCCACCGAGCTAAAGGTGCATCATGCGCATTACTAACCTTTCAGCTGAGCTCTGTCGTTATTACAGTGATTAGTGGATGGTGTGCGAGGCGCGTTTATCAGCTGTGTTTATCGAAATCAAGCCAAGCAGCTGTTTGCCAGTAGGGCTGGACTATTATACATTCAGTGTAAAGAGTTGCAATGAATTGTGGCTGATTTCAGAGGCGTCTGAATACTATCTATGAGTGTGTTTGTGCAGAATAAAGCAGGGAAGGGACAGATGTTAACAATCGCTGTTCGTTTTATGAAAATCTGCAAATGCGCACAGTCTAATCATTCCTAAAGGGATGGCATATCACGCACGGTATATATCAGTTTGTAAGTAATCTCCAGGCAGCGCTTTCACTACAGCGGCTGCATAAATACTCATCTATTGTTTTGTTTGCCCGTCTCCACTCACCCATGCCTCTGGGATCCTCCATCTATTCATTCGCCATGAATAATGTGGCACATCTCATGTCAGATGGAAAGATAATAGTGTCACAATGCTGGCCCCACATCTCCCGCTCAGCACAATTTACAATAGGCCATTCTGTGATTTCCCAGCCACTTCATGCCTCACATTGCTGCCCAGCGAGAGGGTGATTTGCAGAGAAGCACGTCCTGACCTTACACAGGCGCTCTCCCACACAAATCACTCTTGTTGACCTCTGACTGCCGGGATGCTACTGATCAGTCCTGATTACACTGGTTTGTTCGCCTCCTTCGTCTCCGCCGACAAGATGCTGGATGCGGCGTTGCCTTAAGGGAGAATCACTGCCTGTTAAGTGCATCCAATGTCAATGAACTGCTCTTGATGAACCAGTTGTTGAAAATGTTATGCAATGAAAACAATGAAATCAATACTTGACTTGACATCCTGGCTCTCACTGTCTTCTTTTTTAGAGTTTTACATGTAAATTAGAAGCAACCTCGAGGCTGTTATTATGTTCAGGTCAAAGAACAGAGGTGATCAGACCTTCCAAACGCCTCAAGTCTTGAGCATCCATAGGTCCAGCACATGTGTGGCATAATATCTTCAATCAAGACCTACTTTAAGCTTTTCATGAGCTTTTAGACACATATTAGAGGCAGCGATGGCCTAATAAAGTCTTCCCCTCCCCTCCTGAAGCTGTCTGAGGCTCTGACGGGCTTTTAATGACAGATGCATCACCTCTATAACACTGATCCGATCTGATCATGGAATAAGTTTACCTGTGAACCTTAATTAAATGGTGTACTTCAGAATAGCTCCCCTGCGTGCATGATAAAGAGAAGAAGCAGGTCTAAGGGGGAGAAAATCTTGATAAAAGTTGGATGGGTTGTCATTAAATTTGGTTAAGGCATTCATATTCATACCTCCCTCAGGATGACCTGTAATAACTTTGATTTAGGTGCAGTATCATCAGTTGGATTTCTTAATTTATCCAATACTTTGCAAAACTAATAACTTTCCCATCAGCCTCAGCTGTACTTAGTGTTAAAACATGCTAAAATGAAGTGTGAACGTGGTAAACCAAGCTGCAACCTCTAGGGCTGAACGCAGAAGTGCCAAAAACTGCCGTCCTCGAATGGCCACGAGAGGCAACTATACAGGGGTGAATTTTTATAGAATTTGCTAGTGGCCACTTCAAGTGCCAGGTGGGTAATCAGTCCCTCCAGGATTTCACAGGCCTTTTTTGGGACTGTTATGGCCTAAAATGCCAGACTTCACAGCAGATTTTCTAAAAAAAAAAAAAATTGCAATGCATGTTTGCAATGCTTTTAGGCAAGTGGAAATCACAAAATAAAGTTACTATTTTTTGGTGTAATTCATTAAAAATCAAAGAGCAACTTGTTCCAGGGAGAATAAAACTCCACTCTGTTCTGACTAACTTTATATCAAAAAGGCAAATACAAAAAATATAAGAATCTGCTTTATTTGTAAATGAAGAGGTGCATCTGGAGGGCATTCGACAAAGCAGTAGAATCTTTTAGGAACTGTCTGTCAATAACTGACAAATGTGCAGTACCTGTGATAAAATTAACAAATTATAAATGCAAAACAAAAATAAATAAATTGACAAAATTGAAAGGTTGCACATAATTCACAGGGATTGGTTGAATTTGTGTGAATTGTTGTGATCGCAGCATTACAACTTCCTAGAGGGACTGGGTCTTGTCATAGGTGGCTAGCTGCTATGCCTCAGCACCACCCACACTCCACCTCTTTCCCCATTTTTGGATTAGTAGGGCGTTAACCGAGTCAGGAACTAAGGTGTGGATGGCCAGAGTCACAACACTGAGTTTCACAATAACACTTCAGAAAATTAAGGATAATATCACGGAGACTACATCCATGCTTTGTACAGTACACGTGGTAAACCTGCGAGACATTAGTATGTTAACATTGTTATTGTGAGCATGTCAGTGTGAAGATTTAACAATTAGGTCAAAGTACAGCCTCACAAGGCTGCTAGCATGGTTGTAGTCCAGCTTTTAAAAGGGATGAAAGAAGACAATCAGTCCCTCCAGGATTTCAGAGGCAGTTTTTAGGATTGTTGCGGCCTAAAATGCCTGATTTCACGGCAGCTTTTATAAAAAATTACAAAGCATGTTGCAATGTTTTTAGGCATTTTGTGCAATGAAATTGCAGCAGCAAGTGAAAACTGCAAAACAAAGTTGATTTTTTGTATAATTCCTTAAATCAAAGGTCACTTGTTCCATGGAGAGTAAAAAAAAAACTGCACTCTCTTCTGAATGTTCTAAGAAACCTAAAACAACAACAACAACAACAACTTTTTTTGTAGATGAAGAATTTGTTTGGAGCTCAAAATCAGTACCTGTGATGACATAAAAAAATATATATATAAATGCAAAAAAAAGGTGAATAATCAAAGTATTGAGTGGGTTCATTGAGACGTACATGTATGATGTTTGCGCAGGGGACTGCTGTGATTGGTGGTACTCGTGGAAAGCAACCATGATTGGTCAAATTTGTGGAAAAGTTGCAGACTTGGGCCAAAATTGCAAGCTTGCACAGAATTCACAAGGATTGGTTGAATTCATGTGAATTGTTGAACATCACAACTTCCAGGAGGGACTGGACAAAGGTTACCATCGGCCACTGACACACCTGCTGCACAACACACTTGTATCGTCTCTAATCCCACCCAATATCACACCACAGCTGCTCCTTCCACGTCCTCAAAATACCACAACAACAGCAGCGGCTCACTCTCAGTTCAAAGAGGATGGCACACTTTAATATGCACACTTCTGTCATACACCTGACATGAACATGAAATGACTTTTTATGAATGTGCTGTGCTGTTATTGATTTGACTTGCGTCATTAAGTGCCCTATGGTCAGTTATGTCTTTTCAATGTGAAGTTGACACTTTATCCATCATAGGTTGTACATCATATCTATTCTAATACATATACATTATTATATACAGATTACTATATACTATGTATATACACATACAGTTATCTTTCATGTCTTACATGAAATCATCAGTTTTCTGTGTCATAATATTTTTTAGACCACACTGCAAAAGCACACTACAAAAATGAAAAAAGTTGAGGAAACTTGTTCATTATAACTACGTGATGTCCTTTGAATGACTTTGAACTTTCATAAACTTGGCAGAGCAGTCACAAAGATTCCTTCATGTTCATGGTGTCATGTCATGTTATGACAGTGTAATAACAGTCTAATGCACACCCCTTCAAAAATGTTACCCTAGTTATTTATTTATTTAATATAATGGTTTGGCTGTAGTTTGAAGAATGTTTGCCAGCTGATAATAACCAAAGCACCCACATCTATCAGGAGAGATGAATCATTTCTCTTACAGAGGCAAAGATGTTTACTGTACCACACTGTGTTATGTAGACTGTATGTATATGTATAATCTATCTATAGGAGATTATTCAGGATGGTTTATCAGTACCAATAATTTAGCGATTATTTGATCTTAACTGTTCACATATTTAGCTCGCTGTTGTTCAGTATCACCTCTGAACTTCTGCTGTGTGGTAAAAATATGACTTTTGTGTGTGTTGCAGGCGGCCTGGCCTGCACCGCAGAGACCTGGCAGCGCTGCCGCAGATGAAGAGGCTTTTTCACAGAACTCATTCAATCCACTTTAAGTTTGAATCAAACCAAACACACAGTACTTGTAATTAGGGTGAATATCAACACATAAACTACTCAGTTTCTCCAAATGTCACTGCATTATTGCCAACCAAGTGAATCTGTTGAACTTTTCCAAAAATCACTCTGTGGTATTACAGAATGCATTCAGTGTGATCGCCATCGGAGGCTGCTCTGCAAGCTGTTGAAGATGGAGGGAGTTGCTGTATGCAATATTTGTACCTACTCATAATACAACGAGACTACCACCATTTCAAACAAGTTGCACAAATCAAAGCTTTCATATACTTTTGTTTTTGCTGCTATAACTGTATTGCTGCTACCTGCATGGGTGCTAACCAACAGGAGGGCCCCTGGGCAAAATGAGCTGCCATGCTCCTATGATCCCTCCACTTCTTCCACTCTGTGTACAATGTGCACGGGATGCTACCTGGCCCCAAATTTGCTGTGATAAAATTATTAGCAACATATTAGTCTGACTCAGGTATAAGTCCTACCACTGGTTGCTTGCTTCAAGCGGCACTGTGGCGTCCACTATCTACATTTTCAAAGTCCCTGGGAAACACCCTGAAAGCTTATGGTACAAGTGTAAATAAGCTAATAGCTGTTAGCTTTTCCTTTGCAGTGATGCAGTCATTTTAATGCCAGAGCTCACCTCCAGACATGCAAATGTTGCACCAATACAAGCTCCCCTCTACACTATTTTGCAGCAGCACCATCACTGCATCCTTGGCTTAGCTCCACCCTAGATGTTTGTGATTGGTTAAAAGAAATGCAAACAAGGCAGGGCGTTTTGTTTTTTGTTTTTTTTTGTTTAGCAGAATGTGCATGTATGGAGCTGTGCAAGACTAACCAAATATAAACATAAACCTGAACTTATGAAGGTCTAGAACCAGATTTTGCCCCTTGAGGTCAAAGCAGCAAGATTAAGAAATAAAATAAAACAATAAGCAATAAGAAATAAAATGATTTTATCACTCAGTATTATAGGTGTTCCTCAATTAACTTGTTTTTAATGATCACACATCTTTATTTTCATTTTTCCTTTCTTACTTTTCTAATAAAAATCTTTTTTTTTATCTCTACCCGTCAAATGCACAACATGGCTCTAAAAAGACCCGTATTGACTTCCTGTGTGATTTCATGGGTTGCTAAGTGATTCATTGCTATATCTTTGAAATAAATGCATTTTATCATTTAGTATCCCAGGTATTCCAAAATATATTGTTTTTGATTACCACAAATCATTATTTTTTGTGGCACATGCTATTAACACACAGGTGTCAATCGCAAATAGAGCTATTTGCAACCAGAATGGAATAGTCCTGTGGCTATTTACACCCACATGGCACCAAAAAAAACACACACACAAAAAAAAACATTGTTTCCTGAACAGAAACAAGTAGTATTTGTGTATGTAGTAGTTGTATGTTCCCTTGAAATTTTGCATTTTCTCACCTTTTTTGTTTTTACAGTGTATGTGGAGGGTAACCCAGACGAAGCCGCCGCGCTACACATGGGTTAAGGTTCCGAATGGGTGGTCCAGGCTCAGTATTACCAGACTACCGCCCCCTGTGTGTTGTTACATGTTAGTTTGTATTTTACTTTATTCTCCACAGCCATTTAGTGACCCCCAGATATGATCTTGCCGACTTAGAGGTCCCGACCCCCAAGATGAGAAACAATGTTCTAAACAGCTAAACAAATTATTATTATAGTAAATTTGTAGGGGTGTAACAATACACGTATTTGTATTGAACCGTTTCGGTACGCGACGTTCGGTTCGGTACAGGGCTGTGCACGGGTGAGTTCACGGGCCGGAAATTTTTTTTTTTTTTGGCTCACGGGCCAGAAGTTGCGTGTGTTTACGTTCCGCCGCTAACATGTGCAGCTACACGTGCAGCTACACCTGCAGCCCGTGCGCATGATGGCTACTGCTAGCAGTAAACCGGAGCTTGAAGACCCTCCCCTGTCGCTAGTCTCCTGCTTGGGAACACTTCGGCTTCCTGGTTAAATATTGCAACGGAGAAAGACAGGTGGATAAAACGAGGGCGGTGTGCCGACACTGATCAGCTGAGATCAGGTATGTCTCCGGCAACACGACAAACATGCTAACTCACCTAAAACGGCACCACCCGAGTGTAAATATCACCGCTACAAGAAGAAAAACCAACATAGTGCAAACGCAGCTGACCTCGGCATTCAAGCAGCCTCTCCCTGGCAATTCAGATCGGGCCAAAGCTATAACAAGAGCCATTGGAGTTTTTATAGCAGCGGATCTAAGACATATTCAGTTGTTGAAAATCCTGGTTTTAAACACATGCTCAAGGTGATTGAGCCACGGTATGACGTACACCCAAATGAACAACAAGAAAATTTAGGTTTTGCTTTTTGTTCCCATACTGTATCGAAAATGAACCGAATTGTGACCTCAAAACCGAGGTACGTATCGAACCGAGATTTTTGTGTATCGTTACACCCCTATAAATTTGTATTCTTTTTAAAATCATACATACCATACATGGGTCATTTTTGAGCCATGTAATTTATTTATTTTCATTTTTCTCTCCAGTTTAGTTGTTGCCAATTCCACCTCCCTGCATGTATTGTCCCTGTGACTGAAAACTTGGCCTATACAACGTTAAGGTGTGATGTGGTGAGGGGCAGTGAGTTCCAAACCTGATGACTTTAGAGTTTTATCTGCTGGTATTAATAATTACTACTGAGGCAGAAGAATGTTATTTCAACATTAATCAACATTATAATAAATAATATTAACTGTGCAGGCTGTGTGCAGCTCGACCTTCGCTGCAGCTGCATGTGAGGATGAAATGCCAAATTCAGCCTGTCACTGTCTGACTGAACAGCCTCATGGAAGTGATATTTTACAATTCTTCATTTTAAACAAACATTCGTTAAATCAAGTCATTTGGTGTTTTCAAAGTCATGATATTGAGCTGAAACAGATTCTACATTCTGTTCGCATTCAGAGGCTGCAGCTGAGCGCAGCAGACGGCTCACGCCACGCTCGCTTCAATGATCAACATAGTCAGCTTAATAAAGTTAATGATCACTCAAAGTTAAAATGCAAAGCTCTAAAAAAGCTCCCAGTCACCTGGTGTGAGGATTTGATTGGATTCTTCAGGAGATTTTGGCATCTTTCTTCAGGGAGGGGCGTTTTTTGACACAGCCAATTAGTGAAGGTAAATCAATCATAATCTATTTCACCCAAATGTCTTTTGGATAAATGATAAATCCAGTGTTCTTGAAACTTTTGTCTGATATTCCAAATGTGGCAGCAAATCTCTGTCCAGCGCATTTTATCCCTCCAGCGCAGCGCACACAGCGCATTTACATCTCCATTATTGAATATTTTGAAGTGTTTCCACACAAAGCTGGTGGCAGACATTGTGTTGTGTGTCTCATTCAGACGGTAGAACCAAAAGTTTCTGTATTAACTGCATTAATGATCAGAGCTGTTTGAATTCATGGAGCTTTGTGCTTTATTAACCAATTAATGAAGGTACTCAGTGTGCTCAGCCGGTAACACACAAGAGCAACAAAACAGACACTACCCCTCATATAAATTAAGTCTTAAGAATAATATAGCAACATGCTATGACTTTATTCTCCTTTCCTGTCAAATAACATTTAAATGTATGTGTATATGGCTGTTTTTGCATTTTTTCCTGCTGTGCCTAAAGACTGGGGGGTTGCTGCACCCCCAATTTGCAATAATATGCAAATACTGAACAATGCGTAGTTGTAATGTAACATGATTCTATTGCAATAAAAGTATTTTTTTAAAGTAAGGAAGTAAAATGAAGATAATGCTTTGTGTAAATAAAAGAAAGATATTTCATGTATATTTGTGATAAAAAATGATTAAATGATTTCAAAAGATAAAGAAAAGAAACACTCAGCAACGCATGAAATCACGTAGGAAATGAATACGGGTGATTTTAGACCCACGCTGTGCATTAGAAAGGCTTTTCTTATCTTATCTTGGTTGTTGATATTGTACCTTACTGCTGCATATTCATTAAAACTGGCACAAACCAGTTGACACAAAACAGGCCTGGAGCTTGTGCAGCCCCTGGGGTTCTAATGCTCCTGGGGCAGTTGCCCACTTTTTCCCTCCTGATCATTCAGCCACATGGTAAATGGGCTGCGCTCATACACCACCTTTCTAGACTTCTCGTGCTTTACACGACATGCCAACATTCATCTCATTCACACACATTCATACGGAGATGGCAGGAGCTGCCGTGCAGGGTGCCAACCTGCTCATCAGAAGGAGTATCTAATGCATCCACACACACACTCACACACACCGATGGGACAGCCTTCAGGAGCAATCTGAGGTTCAGAGCAGACAACCTGCAGCCACCCACACCTTATTCACCACCATGTTCTACTCCTGCAAGAGCAGCTTTTGTATATGGATATTTATAGCATTTTTAACATCTTTTTTCAGTTGTACTTTATGTTATAGTACACCTATATGTCAAACAAGCTATACTTTGTATTAAATTAGACAAAACTGGAAATAATGTGTTCTTTATCAGTCAGTAATCACATCAGGCAGGTTGGTAATCCAACATCAGAGTACTCTGATTACTAATCAGAAACTAAACTACTACTTTTAAAGAAATCCTGAAAGCTCACAGCTGCGCCGATTTCAATGTGATGTATCCCTTCCAGAACCTTCATACAATAAATCCATAACCATACTGAGCGTCTTTTGTGATCATTTATCCATTTTTCCACGCTGAAAACAGTCCATGTTGTCATTAGCTCCACCGTTCGCTCCGCTGTCAGACACACAAAGCATTATGGGTTAGATGTGGCAGGGCTGTCAGCCAATCAGAGCGTCCATATGTGTCATGTGACATGTGCGTAACAGGCAACTCTACATCTCCAAACGTTGTGCGCAGTGGACTAACATGAGGCTCACCATATCATCGTATCTGTAGATCCACACTAAAACACTTCTCTACTGAAACACCCAAAGTAAAAACAGAATGGGGTAAATCAAGTAAATGATGTACACATTCTCATCTGCACATCTGGACAGCATGGACAGGCGTGCGCCCAGGACGCATGGAATATCCCACGAATATATAGTTGTTTACATTTTTACACATCGTGTTTGTCGTTGTGGACCGGACAGGACATCAGACAAAAATCAGCTGCGTTGACCTGCTTCTCATAGAGCGACTGAGTCACTTCGCCCAGGACAGAGGGAGAGCACGCACGGTCCAAACTGGCATCTTCTTCACCTCTACAGAAACAAACTTGAAGTTAATCTTCAAGTGGTGATGAAGAGGAGTGAGGGGCAGGAAACGTTCTCACAGATGATGAGTTGGCTAAACGAGAGGGACTTGATCCAGCTGAAGAATTAGTGGTCCATATTTATTCTCAGTATATGTGAAATGAAATGAATGAAGTGAATATGAAGAAATGAAAATATGGACATGGGTACTTTTCTACTTATTTGTATTTTGGGAAGGGGCTGGACAAGTTATTGCTCTGTAAGCTGCAGGTTTCAGTGATATGAGATGTGAATGGGAAAAAAAACTCATATTTTTTATGAATTTTATTTGTTTTACAGTGGTGAAGAGCCTGGCACAGTCCAGCTGTGTGCTGTTACAGCTGTGGTCCCTTCTGTCAGGGCACACAGTGACCATGCACCCGTGCCGATCTCTAGAAATAATATGTTCTTTATGAGACAGCATTGAGATGCCGCATACGGACGGATTTACCTCCATCAGCTGGCGGTAATGAAATGCGCTAAATGCATTTCAGACGCTAAAATCTCCCGAAGAATCCAATCCAAACATA
>JAJHUR010128749.1:0-20727 GCA_027495735.1 Lutjanus campechanus | reverse complement strand
AAAAAAAAAAAAAAAAAAAAGATTATCTGTTGCGCGTAATTGTATTCAATTTAGCAGAAAAATACATTCATTTTTAAATGGAGAATAGTAGTAGGAGCTCTCCAGGCTTCAGAGCATCTGAATGTGGATTACGTCTGTCGTCACTTTCTGTGCGTCCTGACGTCGGATACACGCAGTCTTGACGCAAGTATATATTCCAAGATCCCGCCTTCCGTCCTTCCTTTTCCGCTGTTCCAAATTAACGTGCCTAAGGTGCTCGGTTCTTCACCCGAAGCTAAGGCCCTCAATCCGGCGACTAGCACCGTCAGATTTAGGCATCCAACGTTAAAAATCTAAAATCTACCAACTACAATGGCCTCCGTGTCCGAGCTCGCCTGTATTTACTCCGCTCTGATCCTCCATGACGATGAAGTCACCGTCACCGTAAGTGTCCTGATGTTGCCGGCTTCTCCTCGACAGCTCACCCTATACCTCTTTACTACTTGACATTTTGTGGGTGCTGAAAACCTTTGTGAATAAAGCTGGGAAACTGATAAGCGTACTGACAAATGGGGATAATGATATGTCTGTTAAAATAACGTACAGGTGTAATATATGTCCAAACAGTCCCATGTTTTGGGCAAAAATGGCGGCATGCTTGTTGCTAGCTAACGTGAGGCCACGTTTCTGTATGAGGATAGCTCCTGTCTGTGTTTTGACAGTCATGAGTTATATTTACAGCATAGTAGTAGTTGTTTACTCTCCTCATGTCATCTAAGTTGCTCGTTCACTCACTGACAGGTGGTAGCTAATGCTAGGCTCCTCCTTAAGAGTATACCTTATGCTGTATGCTAAGACGTGGTATCAAACTGAAAGATAGAGTATTTATCTGTTTATTAACATATTCAAGTGTGTATATGCTTTGTTCGATTAAATGTAATTCTCTGTAGTTTTCTAACCCTATATTGACAGGTTTGATACACGTGGATGCTGTGTAACATCCAAATGATGTGCATACCTGTATTAATCAGGACATAGTATGAGAGATAATATAATAACCCTAGTGTGGTAACAAATGACACCTGTGGCAGTTCAGTTTATAATATGAAACAGAATAGCATTAAATCTTAACACTTTAGTAGCTGGAAATATTGTTTTGTGTTTTAAATTGTTAGTTGATTATTGAAGTAGCTGTGAGTCAATTCAGCCTTTCACTGTATTTAAACAAACACAGCTATCATGTGACATGATGTGGAATAAGTCGGTATGAAAATTGATTCCATGGAGGACTTGGCTTGTCCCAAACTTGATGTTTTTATTTCCAGGGCCCTGAAAAGCCAATAGTCTTTGATTTTAGGCCTTAATGTCTTAAATACAATTAGACATATCTTAAAAATTGAAATGATAAAGTTTTTGATCAAGTGTAACAACTACAAACCAGAACAAACATGGATTTACCTTAAGATGTGTCATACTTTGTCAGTATGCACTTGAAATGGGTCTTAAATTGCATCAGTAATGCACTATAAGTCTTAAATTTAACAGCAGAAACCCTGATATTGTGTGCTGATAATATGCATGAAGTCTGTTCTAGGTATTTAAAGATGTATGAGGTGGGTTCTGTAACTATCACTGTTGTGTCTGTGCAGGAGGACAAGCTGAATGCTCTGATCAAGGCTGCAGGAGTCACTGTGGAGCCTTTCTGGCCAAGTCTGTTCGCCAAGGTGAGAACAACACACAATTTATCACATCATTACACAAATTGCTGTTGTGCCCTGATGATGTGGAGAGATTGTTACTAGCATTTGATGAAGGTGAGATGCACTTGCAGGGTTTAAACCAATAGGGTGTAGAAGTGTCCATTTTTCCTTGAGTGCCTTTCTATCAATAGTTTGGTCAGTAATGAAATGGCAGTGTCTACGTCTGTGGCTTTATTTAGCAGTCACACACAACCCATATTTCTGTTGGAGTTATGTTTGGACTTCTTGCCTGAGAGAATTCATTGATTTTAGGCTGACTTGGAAAAAGGCCGGAAGAAATTGTGAATTATGTGCAACATCAAAAGTGACAGTATTCCTGCTTGTATAAATCATACATAGTTTAAAGAAGATTGTGCCAATCAAAGCATATTTTTCATTTCTGACAACTTGTGACTATCAAAATAAAAATGGTACGAGCATGGTAGAACATAACCTGTGTGTGTATATAAATGATTTGACTGAACTGTGGTAGGGTTTCTAGGTATTGAGCATGTAAACCAGAACAATAGTGATATGGCAGCAGTTATGTAGGTCTGTGCATCACTCAACAGAATTGACCCTGGACATGTGAATGAAGTGACTTTGACCTGTGAATGTTGTCATTTTATAGGCTCTTACCAGCGTTGACATCGGCAGCCTGATCTGCAACGTCGGAGCCGGAGGTGGAGCCCCAGCTGGACCCGCTGCCGCTGGAGCCGCCGCCGCTGCTGGTGACGCCCCAGGTAACTGAATACATAGACTTAATCAAATGTTCCGGATACTTTTGTGTTAACAGCAACAGTAAAATAGATGAACTTAATGATGATGTTGCTTCTGTGATTATAGTCCCATTCTGTGCTTGTGCCTTTAAAAGACAGGACACAACTGAGCCAGAATTTAAGTGAAGCAGTGGAGTAGCGATATTAACACAAAACTCTTGTCGGTTCAGAGGGAAAAGTCCTTGCCATAAAGGAACAACTGCCACTTTACCGTCATCGTTTAGAGCTATTCTGAAAAGCCAGTCTGGTTTTTGGACACGTTTTTGAATTGTCAACAATCTCCCAGGGTGTTCCTACAAAGGCTAGTCTGTACGCCCTGCATCTCTTAACATGTTGTTAACCATAACATGTCTTGTTTACCCCCACAGCCAAGGAGGAGGAGAAGAAAGAGGAGAAGAAGGAAGAGTCTGAGGAGTCCGATGATGACATGGGCTTCGGTCTCTTTGATTAAAACAGCTGTTTTTTTTTTTTAAGAAAACACAATAAAAGTACAAAAATGACTACTGCCTTCTCTGAATCGTTTGTTCCCCCATCATAGTGTCTGGTACCACTGCAGAGGTCACCTGTCACTACGAAAACTCTTCCCAGTAACAGCCTGTGGTACATTTAATACTTTTTAATTGCAAAATTTTATAACAGCCCCTGAACTTAAAAGATCATTGGCTTGGAGTAATTTTTGAGGTTAAATGTGCAACAAACTGTGTGACATGGCTGATTGACAACTCCTTTTGTGTTATGATTTGTTAGACACAATGACAGCCTTGCAAATGAGTAAGTTTGAGGTGGACAGGTCTAAGACTGTTTACACTGAAGCTGTTTGCCAAACTTTTTTTGGGGGGATCCACTGTTTTCCTAAATGAACATTCCTGCCATTTCTGCATCACCTTATACTGTCTTGATGTGTTATTGAGAACTTTGATTTTAATTAATGAGAATTCAGTACATTTAAGTGGAGTTAACAGGGCATTTCAGTTTTTATTTCTTTATCTGGAAAACAAAGGGTGTTGTAGCCTACTTCATAAATGAGAAAATAAGTGCATTCAAGTGGAAGTAACAGGACCTTGTTTTTTCCTCAGCATTAAATTAATTAACAGTATATGCATTTTAAATTAATTATTCTTTAAAGGTGTACTGTAGATACCCATCTTAAATCTTCAGTATTTCTTCTGCAGTCTTATTTTCTTTGGTGAACCAAACACAATCTTATGCGGCCCTCCTGTGGGCCATGGCCCATTCTCTGGGAATGACTGCACTAGTGTAAATGCTGTCAGCCCCATAAAAAACGGAAATGTGGTTTGTCAAATACAAGCAAGCTTAGATAGGACTAGAGGAGCGTGGTAATTATGACAGAATAGTCTGTAATAAAGTCTGTCATGGGACAGGTCTAGATGAATTAATTTTTATTAATCACCGGTGGGGATATTAGGTTGTTCAAGCTGCACAGTGACAGAAATACAAAGAAAAAAGAAAACTGAAATAAGAAAAATATAGAACATACAAGAGCATCTTTAACAATTTCAGATACCATGAAATGTCACTCTGTGCGCATGCGCATTGTGAAGAAGATCAGAACTCTACAAATCTGAAAACGTCACTCAACAGAAATTATGTTTTATTTTGTTTGAGCTTTATTTTATTTGATTGCCCTCTTTAAACAGAAAATCATTGTTACTTCCCTTTTTTATTTTATCCCATTTTTCGTTTGCCAGTTTGATCGCATGATATACGGAGAACCCGAGACCAGCGAAAGGTCTCGCGAGAATTATCATTTTTACCCAAACCATGATCTTTCCGTGACCCTGGCCAAATGTTTTCTGCATCTAAAAATACTTAATCACAGCGTTGTCAAACTTTAAAACATAAATAGTTTGGACAACTTGCTCAATGAACACAAGTCTCGCGAGAGTTTCACAAAACTAGCGTTCTCTAGACACTAGACACAACTGTTGAAAAGCCCAGCAGCGACTCCTAGTGGTTTAAAATAAATGCTACATTTAGACTTCCGGTGTTTTGGCAATTTATGCTACCTTGTCGAAAAATGCTACCCTGATCCAAAAGATATCGACAGGTAACATATATTGACAGAACACCGGTTACCTCACTCAATAGCACCACGAGGAGGGGAGTTGACAAGGAGAATGGACTATTTTGTTGCTGTGCGTTGATGGAACTATGTAAGTACTAATTATTTACTTGTCAAGGGTTTCTCTTGTGTTCGACTTTTGTGTTTATCATTGAGTTTTGTCGAGTTTTAGCCATTTGTGGTGTAAATTGGCATGATGCAACAGCTAGCTAATTAGCACACCAGTTTCAGGGCCGTTCGGCCGAATGGCTTTTTCCATCCCAGGACAATACATGCGTAAATAATCATGGAAAATATCTGAATATTACATCATATTATCAAGCAAGGCATCCGGTACTTTGTGCTAATTACAATTTGATGGTACATCATGTAAAATCTTAATAAAAACCGAGAACACTGAAAGTATAGCATTTTAGCCCGCCCCCACTCTTAAGAATGAGATAACATAACTCAGAAATCTTATTTAGTACTGGAGAGGTGCACCTTATTATTATGTTACTCTATTT
The DNA here is from genome assembly GCA_027495735.1 of Lutjanus campechanus. Taxonomy (NCBI): domain Eukaryota; kingdom Metazoa; phylum Chordata; class Actinopteri; order Lutjaniformes; family Lutjanidae; genus Lutjanus; species Lutjanus campechanus. The sequence continues at coordinate 15,641 of JAJHUR010128749.1, read as the reverse complement.
CCACTTTTGACATTTAAATACATTTTCTCATCAGAAATGTGTAATGGTTTTAATATGCATTTTAGTCATGCCCCCAGGTTTTCAGTTACCTTGAAATACCCCCACCCAAAAAATATTCTACAAGTCACATTATCAACAACAGTTAATGTCGGTCCAAGTCTCTTGAGGGCCACAGGAAGACCAAAAGTACAAAACTAAATTTTCTTACTTTTTTTCCCCCGTATTTTGATCATATGACAAGTATGGCTGAATCTCAATCTCAACGTCTGTCCTGTTACCTAAAGTATTTCTTCGCTCATATATATTTATGTAATATACACATATGTACCATTAATTTCCACCTTTAATTTTGTGTGTGAGTGCGTCTGTTTGTCCTCCAAAACAGTCAGGATTCAGGCTGCCGTGACCCGGATTCGAACCGGGGTTGCTGCGGCCACAACGCAGAGTACTAACCACTATACGATCACGGCTCGCCAGTGTCCCAGTTGGTCTGACATGCAACACTAAGGATTGCACAATTGATGTTTAGCAGTTCTACCAGTGTAGGTGTTATTTGATAGATGTAACAGTTTAGGCCCTTAGCCTGAAGGCTCATTGTGAGCACTCAATGTATAATACTGGGCTTTCTCAGATCATTTAATTTATAATTTTCAAGGAGTTTTAGCATAGCCATAGCAAATACGTGAAAGTAGCCACATGTAATTGCTTCAGTAATGAATAAGAACACTTAACACCTTCAAGTGGTTTCTCAAAACTATATTTAAAAAACAAACAAACAAACAAAACATAACGGCTAAGAAATAATTAACGTAACAGGACTGAACGTTTAAATTGATATTCTCAGTCATGCTTACAATATGGTCAAAAATGCAGAAAATAGTCTAGGAAATTTACTTTTGGTCTTTTAAGGCCCTCGACACATTACAATGATACTATTTGTTGGGACACAACTATTTTAACTAACATTTTATGAATTTCTGATGAGAAAATGTATTTAAATGTCTAAATTGGAAACAGAGTAAATTAAATATTCTAATTAAGTTAAAGACTGGGGATGCGCTAAAATCTTATAATTTAAGTGTTCTGGGTAGATTTTATTAGGTTTTACATGGTGTATTTTTAAATTGCAATTAGGATGACGTGCAGGACACTTTGATTGATAAATACAATGTATTATACACAGATTGTTTTCATGCATATTTATGCATTTGATGTTCTGGGTACTGAGAAGACACCGATTCAGCGGAATAGGCGTTAATACGAACACTGAACACGTGCGATGAGACAATTGCGTGGAGTCGCCCCAGTAGAGTAGCATAGAAACAGGTGTAGTATCTTATCTTTTTGTCAGTGTTTTTGCATTCGCTTCAAAATGCACACCAGGTTGCCGTGACCCGGATTCGAACCGGGGTTGCTGCGGCCACAACGCAGAGTACTAACCACTATACGATCACGGCTCACCACCTCTCCTGGCTGGTACCTCAGCAGGAATTTAGGGGTCTGGCGGATATTCACTCTAGAATAAAGTTCCAATTTCTTGTTTTATACCTGCCAATCAAAAACTGAAGGCTGTGTTTGTTTTGCCATTATAAGTACACTGGGAACCTTTACCTTCCATAGTCTTAAATCATGTAATGTAATAATAAATAAACCATCATTAGAATAGAGCTCAACAGTTAGGCACCGGAAGTGAAAATCCCTTCATATTCTGAATAGAGGATTTATATTATTAGTCATAATGTCGTAACCATCCAAGGCAGACTGTCCACGAGCCGTGGGGTTGTGAAACGTTGGCATATGCTTCTGTAGAAGCCAAAAGTCTGTATGATATCAACGTTATTTTAAGAAAAATACATTGTATTCGCGATGTCACAGAGAAGTACTACATTACCCACAATTCTAAAGTGCAACAGCAACGTCTCTGATTGGCGGACCTCGCTGTTGCCGTGGAAATGCTTACCACCCGCGCTAACGGTTAGTTCCGCTAGCAGGCTAGGTAGCTAACATGAGTCGTACTAATAATGTCGTTATGCCGCATTGAATATAATTTATATACGCACAACCCGAACTTCAACACACTCCAACAATCTTATTAACAATATAAACACTATAACAATGACAAACCTTAAATTTAAGACGAAGCGGCATTATTCACATTGGTTTACGGGATGAGTAGACCCTTCACTCTAACAGTAATAGTGTACATAGTCCTGTGCCTTTGCCTTTTTATCCATTTTTCAATATATTTTTTGCTCCGAATCAAATGGTTTATTGGTCACGATTTATGTCTTTTCAACAACCCTGGTATAGAAACCCTTCGTATAAAGTTCGATACTATCAAGACTGTAGATGACGGCGCACTGTAATTACAGGTTTCCGTAGTGTAGTGGTTATCACGTTCGCCTCACACGCGAAAGGTCCCCGGTTCGAAACCGGGCGGAAACAAATGTTCATTTTCTAAATATTACCGTTAAAGAAAGGAAGGAGTGAAAGAAGTGCTCCATCTGATGCTGGACTACTAAAGCCAATTTAGCAGGCCCCTCCACTCTGCCTCTGCTTACAATATCAAGCTTCACCTCAGACTTAATACTGCAAATGTAAAATTTGCCTGAACTGTATGGATTCATCCCTCTTATGCTCATGTACAGTATATCATTTATCAACAATAATGGCTGAAAAAACAAGAGACAACGTGACAAATTTAAAACTGAATCAACAGGTGTTGAATGTTTGACAATTTTGAAATAATTGAAACGATATTAATTTTTCTCAAGCAGTTAAGCGAATAATTGTTGCAGCTCTAGTAACAGCATCTAATAGCCTATTTATGATTCTGTGCAGCAGCATTTCTAATCTCTTTTCTGTGCTCATTTGTATGTTTAGCTTCTCACCCTGCAATCAGCTAGAAGCAGATTTGTGTCATCCTTGTTGATGTACCCTAACCTAACCAGTGAACTTTGATCATCTTAACTCAAGGTTCAATTGCTAGCTTTTTCTAGACTTTTCAACAGCATTCATCTCCCTCAGTGGATGTAGTTTGTTCTGTTGTAGCAGAAGTGGAAAGCTCAAGAAAGAGCCTGTAAGAAGATTTTGTTATAATAAATGTGTCCTGCATTTAAATTATTTGGTTTCAGTCCCTCAAAACGTAACATCTACAGTCAAAAAGTGCCAAGTCAAGCACATTTTGGTTCTGAGAAGTGAGTCAACAGACATCTTTAAATACACACATCCAAATAATTAATATTATTAGAGTAGAGACAGGCACACTTAAAGAAGCAGACTCACAAATTGTTTCTTTAATAATGATAACAGTGTTTTATTTGCTTGGTTTAGCAACTGTACATGTGACTCCTTCCTGAGAATACCGCCCGCCTCAGGGGAGAGGGAACAGTGGAACGGAGAGAGAATCAGAGAGGGAGGAGAGGAAGACGAAGCAGAAGGGAGGGATGGTAACACCAGGAGAAGAAAAAGAGTAGCACTGTGGGGGTGACAGAGCCGGAGGAGAGAGGGAATAAAAGGGTATAAATAACTCCAGTGGAGGGAGGTAGAAAGACAGGGAAGGAAATCAGGAGGACTGATGGAGGAGAGATTAAAAGCAAATCATGAACAATTTAACATGATAAACCCAATGAACAAGAACTGTGCCCCATTTTGTCCCCCAACCCATCCTTTATCTAATTGTCCCTGGTTTTGAGTGGAGTTTGTTATATATGCAGCCATAAAACAAGTGAAGATTGAGGTCCAATTAACTTTCAAGTCCAGTTACTTGTAAATTAAAATAATGTAAATGCAACTGGAATTAGCTCACTAATAAAGACCAACAGATTCCTATTAATAATGTTGAATTTCATTCTGAATATGAGCCAGAATTTTTGTTAAAGGAGCAATTGTGTGTCTAAAATTGAGTACTGCAGTCCAAATTGTGAGTTGGAGCCACATAGATGATATTTTAAATAGGCTAAAATCATATTTAATATATAATCTATGGTTGAAGCAAGTTGTTTCCCCATACCTCTTCCTCATCCAGACTCAGGGTGCTGCAGAAATGCAGGACGAGCCCAACATTGTAATCGGACAATAACAAGCGACATTGGATGCTACACCGTAAGTTGATCAGCTGTTTATAACTGTCAGTTGTCTGTCGATGCAAATTAAGCCCGTTATCCGGAAAACAAAAGCCCCACTGCTCTGAAAATGCACACTGGAGTTTTAGTTCAGTGACTGACTGCTTCACTCTATGCCAAACTCCATTAAGATACTGCTCAGTTTAACCAGTTGTCGCCAGCATCTTTCCTTAATCTCTGATGACACATCATGGTCATTTTATGATTTATTACAGTAAATATGTTTCAGATTTCTCCTTTCAAAACGTGTCCCTGAAAATCCAATTCCTGGATCGAAACCAAAAGAAATTCGGTGAAGATAAACAGGACAGAACCTGGTGAATGCAACAACACAATTTGGCTTCAATACTTGACTTTTTTTAAGGAACTAATGCAAACATGATAGGTGACTTGCTACCGCTGTAACTCGAAAACCAGCCTCCCTCCACCTCTCAGCACCTCTCTCCCTTCCTGTTCATCCCTCTCCCTTAATTCACTATTCATGCCTCCGAAATGTGTTAAAAATATAGCTTCTTTGTATATTTACTATGCAAGTTAACTTAAAAAAAAAAAGTGGCCTGTGACATTAAGTTTGTTCTTCAAAATTCGGCTTTCATATTTCATTTTTTATGCCATCTCTTGATGCCTGAGATAAAGAGATGTAGAGAGAAGAAGATGAGAAAAGGAGATGAAAATATGACATTTATGAGGAGCTGTAATTCAATAACTTTTGCTCATATAAGACTGAAAAACTGACAGAGGCTGTAAGAGAAGAGTCAAGGCTGAAAATAGTAATAATAATAATTAATAATGATATAAAAGCATGTTTAAACAACATTATCATCTTCATCATCCTCCTCTTCCTGGCTCTTCAGTTCCAGTTGTTACATCCTGCATATATGAGAGTGTTAGTTGTGTTTATGTGGCAGATTCGGGTGCGTCCGTTCACCAAAAATATCTCTGCAGTCCTTCAAGCGAGCCTCTGAAACTTCTGTTTGATTCACTTAAAGATTAAAAAGTAGTAATGGATGATTTTTTTTAAAAAAAACAACAACCTCATCTTCGAGGATACGTGGTGGGGGGGAGAAGAAGAAGAAGAGCGTTTCTCTGGATACAAAAGCAAATAATGCAACAAAAGTACAAAACGAGACGATATTGACTGAAACATGAGCGTCGCCAGAGAGAAAAAGGAAATCGATGAATGTTCGAGGGAGGAGAAGAGGGAGCTGATTGTTTCAGTCATGTCTGCTGTCCATCAGTTCATTTGTTCATCCGTCCGTCACTGATATCCATCCAAGTGTTCTCTTCTCTTTCTGATAGGCTAAGAGCTGCTGCGCTCCCCGTCTCCGCAGCAACAGCCCCCACCTCCCCCTGACTTGATTAGATCCTGATCATCTTGAGTCGTGATTGGTCGATGACATCCAGCAGGTTCTTGGCGTCGACTGCGAGGGCGTGAGCTGCCATTAGCATGTGTTTCTTGTAGTCCTTTTGTAAACTGTCCAGAACACAGAAGAAAAATAATTAGTGTGACTGTTGTGTGGCGTTAATCATCATCATCATCATCATCAGTGAAACATATCAGGGGGTGTTTGTGCCCACCTCGTCATGACATACTGTTGAGCCAGTTTCATCTTCGATATCAACTCGGCCAGATCTGAATTCAACAACTTCTGGGCCATCTCAATCTGCGGAAACACAAACAAAATGTCAGTGTTGTCATTTCCAAAAGAATAACAACACGAAAGAAACTTCAGTACATGCTCCACCCAACTTCACCCTGAGCAAAGGTTAAACTGAGCCAGAATTAGTGGAAACACTTTCTTTATTGCACATTTTTAAAATTAGAAGAGTCACTATATAGAATTTAAAAATTAATGCTGTAAAACCAGAGAAACTCTACACCAGTATTTAGTCATTATACACCTTTTTCCTACATAATTTGAACACTTTTTTGTTTCTTCTAACAATGTTTGGGAAGTGGAAGTCACATGTTTACATATTTTACCGCAACAAACATGCAGTGTCTAAAATGGTATAAACAACATTTTGCACATTATATTACAGCAGGAGTTAGTATGGAATATCATCGGTGTGTGCCGGTCGAATCAATTCAATTATTCATGCTAAATTCATTTAAGAGTCTACATGAGTATGTTTTACTCATATAGATTCACATTTTAATGCCTTTCCTCATCATTTGTGATGTGAAAATATCAGATTTTCACACAGTCAGAGAATATAAAAGTGTGCATCCTCCTGTAGTTCAGTTATAATTCAGTTTTGTGTGTGTGTGTGATTACCTCTCTGTGTGTGCTGGCTGGGAGCACAGGAAGTGTCTCATCCACTGTTGCTAGCAGAGTCCTCAGTGCCAAACCCACCTCCTACCAAACACACATATTTTTATCCGTCTTCAGTTAGTCTGCACTTTTAAATCTGCTGCTGATGACGGATCTTTAACTTGTGTCTACATGCTTTGAAATAACTGAACTTAGAGCTGAGCTCGCTGTGTTTTGTTCTTTTTCAGAGAGTTTTTCCTACCTTGACCATGGGGACGTACTCCTCTGGGGCCGCGGGCTGAATCCTATTGGACATCTCAATCACAGCTTTAACCAGTCCTGTCACGTTCTCGTACACTTTGTCGTTGGAACGATCCAAGTTGGCGGTGGGGGGCGGGCTGATCTCCTGAGGCTGCAACTGGACCAGCGAAAAGTAAAGTAAGCCACTGAAAACAGAAACTTAACATGTTTTTTTCTGGTTAATCTTTTGACAAATAAAGCTGGATTGACTGAATTCCTTTTTAGAAACTTTATGACAATTTATATTATGAGTCTAAACTACCAGGGTGAACACAGGTGACTGTAGTTAGACAGACACAACACTGGGAGGCAGTATCGGACTAAACTCACACTCATACACACACACACCCTCATTCACTCTCATAAGTTAATTCTGTCAACATGCATTTCTAACTACATGTAAGATACGTCTATTTTCTACTATGACAGTGTGTCTTGTTAGTTGGGTGTGAGGGCAGGACAGACGGGGTCAGTTGTCTAGTAACAGACTCAAAGTTCAGCCTGTGTTAAACAACAGATTTTATACCAATATTAAATCAAAAGGTTTTGTGTAATGTGAAACAGTAGCTCTGCATCACTGTATACCTGCTAAATGTTTATGGTTTGTTTTTGTCTTTCAGTGGTCAAAAATCCCTTAACCCTCTACGGTACAGTGTTTATAGTGTAGAGTGTTCATTTTTCTTTACACTCACACAGTTCATCCTAAATTATAGTGAAATACTTGGAAAAAAAAGTGTGTGCACAGTCTTGGATAATGTTTCTTCCAAACTTTAATTTATTTATCTATTTATTTATTCCTATTTCCTTTCCCTTAATATATATATATATAATAAAATATATTATAATATATTATTTGTCACAATTATTATTCTCATTTGGTGCCTTGTTATTTCTATGCCTCTGTTACTTTTACTTTTGATATTAAGTATTTGTAACGTACGTCTTGTCTTATAATTATGTTGTCTTGTCTTATTAAAAAGGAGATAAACGTATTGTTTTTAAAAAATGAGGTAAGGTCCAAAGGAAACTAATATCAGTGTGTTAATTTGTCACGTGACTCTGGAGATCATGCTGAATCCTTTTTTTTTGCATTTTCCATTACTATTCTAATAAATTTTATGCAACTGTTAAACAATAACTCTTTCATTTCTTACAGTAGTAGCACAGTGCAGGTACAGTGTAGCTTTAAGGCAACACACCTGAAAGCCCTTAAAAATATTTGTTGAAAATTTCTAAAAAATTATGTTTACTTAGTCTATTTTATGACAAAAACCATTCGAAGTTGTTTTTTGTTGTTGTTTTTTTTACCAACTTGCATCATAATGTGTACCATAGAGGGTTAATGCAGGTTTAATCTTATTTTTTAAATAATGTGGCCTTTTGTGTTGGAACATTATTAGTGTGGCTGAAGTTGTAGGCCACCTGAGAAAAAGATCAGCAGAGAGGAATTAAATGAAAAATGACTGCCTGAATTCAGTTTTTGTGCTTAAAATGTTGGCTTGTGAATGAACAGAAGTATAACAAATCTGGAAACAATTTTCTGTGCAATAAAAAAGACAAACATATCTCATAGTCTCTCTTCTTCAGAGGAACAACATGAAATTAAAATAGATTTCCAACAACAGTAGCTACATTAATTGAACTATGGCACTACTGTATATGCTACAGTTATTGATTAAAATGCATCTATTGATCTATCGATGGTGACTTTTACGTTTTAGTTTTATTTTTCTTTACCAGGGATATTTTTTTCACAAACTCTGGCTACTGCAGCCCTGAAGCCATCTTATTCATGTGATTAGTGGTATCCATTACTTTGACGGGGGAACAGTGGAAAAAACCTAACAATGTTTTATTTGTGGCAAAATAATCTCGACTCCAGGGTAAATTTATAAGCTTTTTAGAGGTTTCAAACACATCTCACAGTCTTTTCCATCTTTCCATGAGATGCATTTGAAAGCCCCAGTTGAGATTGTTTAGTCACAGTTACTGTTCTGAGACGTTTGTTTGATATGCAATAAGTTTATATTTTGTTCTGTCTCTGGTAAAGAAAAAAAAACTTTAGTATGATTCAGAGAACTACACAAAGCTTATTTGCACATAATAGGAATGCTAACTAATAACTAACTCTACAATGATGACAGACACACAAAAATCAGCTTACCCTCCATGGCTATAGGGAGAATGAAGAGATGGGAGGGAGATTGGTGTGTGCAGGTTGTGGAAAAGGGTTTGACAGATCGATTGATCGGTGGATAGATGGATGCAGAATAACAGGTCAGAAACGCAGGATAAAGAGGAGCAAGATGGCAGAATGTTAAAAGAAAACAAACAGAATGAATGCATGGATGTTAATGTCAGAGGGGGAGGAAGGAGTGACGGGGGGGAGAGAAGAGGGACAGCACATTAGGCCAAAGCCAACCACAGGCAGCACAGCATGCAACCCGTCAGAGCCAAATAGTGTTGAAGTCAACTCAAAAATGTCAGAGTGGAAATGTCCAAACCAAACATGCAAGATTAACAAAATAAAATACAGAACTGCCAGACTTCCACAAGTGATAGAGGTGAAATGAGAGCACAGTGAAGTGAACAAAAAAATGATCTTTAATCAGCTTCATCGGATCATTTTTAAACTGAGGAGTACATTCTGTATTTTAGGAGATTAATTGTTCATAGCAGCCCTGATGTGTCATGTGTACGTGTGCATGTATACCTTGACCCCCTCGTTGTAGCTGTCCACCGGGCACAGACTGGCCAGGTTGCCTAGGTGACCGGGAGCTCCAGGGCGGGGCGGTTTCTTAGGAGGAGCCACATGTTCTGGAAAAAATTTTTTAAAAATAAAATTTAAGATGATGGTATCATATATAGTATGTTAGCATCCTGGGTAATGCCAGTATCAGTGGCAACATTTATGCTATTGTTCTAAGTAATGCTAGTGTTGTCAGTATAGTCATGCTAATATCATCAATATGGAGTATGCTAGCATGCTCAGTAATACTAGCATTATTGGTATGGAGTATGTGAGAATGCTTAGTAATGCTTCTGTCATCGGTTTAGAGTATGCCAGCGTAGTAAATAATACTTGTATTATAGCATCATCGATATGGAGTATGTTAGCATGTTAGCCCATCCTGGTATCATTAGTATGGACTGTGTAAACATGCTAAGTAATGCTAGTATCCCTGGTATAGAATATGTTAACATGTTAGCTCATCCTAGTATCATCAGTATGGAGTATGTTAGCATGTAATGCTTCTAGTATGCCAGCATAGTAAATAATGCTAGTATCATTGATATGGAGTATGTTAGCATGCTGAGTAATGCTACTGTCATCACTGTGGAGTACTTTGTGCTCCAGTATTATAAAATAGTAGCTACTGTTAATCATGTTTTTACTCTCTGAAAAGGGAAATTCTCTACAATGAGTACTTTGCACACATTTTGCTGATATCACTTCTGTATTTTTGAATAAAACTTTGCATGCAGGGCACTTATTTTTCCAGCATGTAATCATTTCTTTTACTAAAATGTGTCAGTATTCGGTTCTCTCACCTGGTTTCCCAACAGGCTGGTAAATATGTTGGCTTCCACCCTGTGCAGAGACAAACACACAGATACACCAGGTTAACTAACAGTCGACAAACTTTAATGTCTTCATAACTGTTGAATGACACAAACTCTTGGAATCAGAGCGAGAAACATTATGTAATGCTGATTTCACATTTCCCACCAGTGGTGTCACTTCTCAGCTGCAGTTACAGCTGACACAGAGTGGAGATGATGAGGTTAAAGCTGACAAGTTCTCTTAGCTTTAGGATATTATAACCCACATTTACAGTAAAATGGGACTGTGCAGTGCCTCTGGGTTTAAAGTTCCCATGAGTCCTCTGTGGTCATGTGGTTGGTGTGTAGGCAGTACCCTCCCTGGCACACAGACAGAAATACTTTCTCCCAGCCTCTGTATTTCCTCTGTCTGTCCATCTGTCAGTTAGTTTGAATACTTTCCCTCTGCCTGCTTCTTGCACTTTTTCATTCCTTATCTTATGAGCTGTCACATTCTCTTCCTCCACTCTTATCTCCATGAGAGTGTGGAGCTCAACAAAACAAACTCACTGACGGGTAAACAGCCTATTTTCAGTTTAAGTATCAACAAACAAGCACACACACACACACACACACACACACAGTTACTGACCGGTGCTTGTAGTGTGCCATCCTCTCTGTCGATGCTTCCTCTGCTGTTCCTGGACTCTGTCTTCTGCAGGAAAGAGACAGAAAGACAAATTTAGTGGAAGATATTTTAAATATAAAAACCATAACTGAACAGTTTCCATTACAATAATACAATACATTAAAATAAAGTAAAACAAAAGAAGCAACACATTGTATATGACACCTGCAGGTTATAGTTACTTTTTCTGATGCAAACACCACATTTTTACAGAAAAATGCACCATTAACCAGCAAAAGTGTTAAATTCCACCAATGAGACTTGCAGGAGTTTTTCATTTTTCCGTCTGCACTGCCTCAAAAAGTCAACATCATCATCAAGTCAGTGAGGAAGAAGAGCAGCAGATAAACACGAGCCCGTTCACTCAGATGACTTAATGACTGCAGACGGTTTGTCTACAGAAGAATAACCACATTACAAAACTCTGTCCTCAGCTGCACCGCTAAAACCAAGCATGACTCCAAACTCCCCCTCTCTTTCTGTTTCAGTACCGTTTTGGTGAAGCACGCCTTGAAGAGATGCATCCTGGGAGAATAGAGGCTGAAGAAGACGGGAGGAGGAAAGCAGAGAGTGGAGGCCATCGAAAGAAGGGCGGAGATCGGGACAGAAAGTATGAGAGAAGGAGAGATGGAGGCGAAGAAAAACTTAAGACATGGAGAGAGAAAGTGACAAGAAGGACGAAAAGAGCAGACCAGCTAAGGACGTGGAAGACGGTACAGGAGACGGAGAGAAATGAACTGGGAAAGACAGAAAAATTGAGTCAGAGAAGAATGGAGGGGGAGGAAAAGACAGACAGAGAAAGAGGGAAAGTTTTTCCAGAGGAGGAAAAGCTCCACTGAGCCACAGAGGACAAAAATCCTGGAGAGAAACGATCCAAACGCCTCACTCTGCTCTCTGTTTCTCTCCCTCAGTCTGCTTCTCCCTCCCACTTTTTCCATCTCTTTGCATCTCCCTCTGTTTCCCTCTCTTCCTCCGATGGGTGACTCCTTGTTCGTTCCACCCTCTCCGTGGCTCTTGCCAATCCCACTTCCTTTCTCCCTCCTTCTGTCCTGCGCTCTCGTTCCTCCTCGCAAACTCCCATCTCTTTCGCCTCAGGCCGTACTTTCCCTCTCTCTCATTGCTGTTTACGTTCTCCTTCAAGTTGATCAGAAACTTTACTCTCACATTTCACAGAAAGAACTGCCAGACAGTACTCTGCAGCAGTAGAAGTATTGAGATCTTCTACTTGAGTAAAAGTATCGCAATGTAAAAACACTAAACTAAACTCCACATGTGCAGGTATTAACAGAAAAATGTTCTCCAGGTATCAGATGTATTAATTTGGCAACATACTGTCCCCTGTCAGTATTATTAAGGATGTGCCAACACTGTCCATCACTGGCCGAAATTGCTGGATTGGACATCAGAAAAAAGTATAATCCGATATGATCCATTAGCCTGAACCATCATGTAAATCCTAACTGAGCGAGTAAGACAGATGAGCAGCATGCATCACGTGAACAGTAGCTAGAACGTGAGAGAAACCTGTCAGCAATGTGACAAGAAGAAGCAAAACAGCCGAGCGCAATTTATTTAAATCCATCCGCGCATAAAGTATAATTCTCACTCAGAATCACTGGTATTCTAACACACATTGGACGGTTTTCAGTTTCGCCTAATATAGTTTTTTTAAGGCTGCAACTAATGATGATTTACATAATCAGTTAATCGGTTGATCATTTTCTCAGTTAATCATTTAGTTGTTTGGTCCAAGAAATGTCAGAAAATGGTTGAAATGCTGATAAAAGCTCACAATGACGTCCTCAAACGTCTTATTTTGTCCACAGGTCAAAAATATTCAGTTTGCTGTCAGAGAGAAGTAAAGAAACCAGACAATATTCACATTTAAGAAGCTGTTCCTTCCTTTGTTGTGTGCAATTTATTGATTGATTAATTGGTTTAAAGACAAAAATGGCAAATTTCCACCCAGTGAAGCATTTTTTTCACTAGTCATAACGAATTGGCAGCTGTGTGAGCACTGTGCATGGTCGTATATCATCCTTTATATTAAAATTATAATCCTACTAATAATCCCCATTTTTACTCAATGTATCTGTAATCTGATTACATCTTTCTTTCTTTTTTTTATCTGTAATGTAATACAGTTACTTTTTCTTGATTCCAGATTATGTAATCCAGTTACATATAATCCGTTATTCCACAAGCCTGTGAGCCACTTAGCACAGAGGACTATTTTGTGTCTCCAGCTTTAAAGCTCAGTCTTACCACATGTCTGTGAAGGTGGATGCAGAGAGGAACTGGTGCATCAAGTGAACACATGAGCCAGGAGAAAACAAAAAAACTAAGCCCAGCAGTGACCAAATAACAAATAAGATATCAAAAATTCAGTGTGCCAGGTCTGTCCTGAGAGATGTTCTGTTCTTTGAAGCAATAAATGTGCCTTTCAGAAATGGCAAAGCTGGCCAGATTTATCAGAGAGAACAGAGAGGGGACGTCACTGACTCCCCGTCCGTCATCACTCATCTCTGTGGTTTCCTCTCTCCGTCTCTCAGCTCTGCTACACCTGGCTCAAAAACGAAGGCAAGAGGAGAAACAATCTGAACCCAGAGAGAGAGAGAGACAAGAAAAACAGACTTGTTTTTGCAAAAAGTAGCGATTTGGCTCCTTTTGGGGGACGTTTCAAGCGTCTGATGAGATAAATCAAGCACAACTGAGCTGGTTCAAATATCTGAGAAAGATATTCTGCAGCTCATCTGGGAACAATAACACACACAGAGAAGTTTCACCAAGTGGAAAAAAGTTCAGACCTACCGCAACATTATATAGTTACGTCTTAGATATTTGTTTGTTTTATGTTGATCCATCCTGTCGGCCATGACAGATACAAGGTATGACACTTTTTCCAACATACAGTGGTTTGATTTCCTTCCTTTGTAGTTTATGTCAGTCAGGGTATTGATGATATCTTTTAAGATGACTTTTGCTATTTTTGAGTGTGCTTTTAGGTTTGTTTGTTCTTTTATTAGCAACAAATCATCTCAGGGCACTTGGCATGCTACATTATTTACAGAGACCCAACAATTGCCACCATGAGCAAGCACAAGGGAAACTCACTTCAGTAAAAATTAAAATTTGTTTGGAAAACTTTTGGGGGCTCTTGCTGGTTAGCAACAGAGGTGGTCAGTGTTATAATTTCAGAATGACCTGATTGAAAGATCCCATTCATTACTGGTGATGTTTTGCTCATAATATGGTTCAGACAAAGATGAAAAACAATAGATTATATATATATAAATGTCTCTGTGTGTTACCATGAAGCTCTCCTCCTGCTCCAGCCACCGCTGGTCGTCCTCCATCTGTTGTTGCTGCATCATCAGCCTCTCCTCCATCAGAGCCTGGCCGACACATCCACTGTCCTGTAGAAGACGCGAGTTACATTTAGTCATACTAAATAATGAATTTTAAAAGTTGTTTATTTGGACTTTTGAGAAAAAGTAGAAACTGGATAAACAGGCTCAAGCCACCGACTATAAATAAAGATGGACGCCGCATCTCCTCTTAATCTCATTGTACAAAAATGAAGCCAAAACATCCCAGACGTGAGTGCTGCCATCTTGTGCTGGTGACATACTTCAAATAATGTTTATATATGCTTTATAAAGACAGAAACCAGCTTTGGTAAAAAATTATTTGAGGTGTACTTTGATGTTTTAGTGTGTCTGACCTGTACTGCAGCCAGCCACCAGGGGGCGACTGAGATGTTTTGGCTTCACTTTAGGGAAGCTGTCATGTTGTCCATCTTCATACATGTCAATATGTCAACATGATCACCTCAGTCATCTTTATATGCTTACAAATGATTGTTTGAACTGTGTGATGATGTTAAATACTTAATAAAAATTGCTGCAGGGATCAAATTGCTATTTGAGTCATTTTCCTGACTGCAGTGACTTGATTTCCCGGCACAGAGCGCTGCGGTCTGCTTGAAAAAACAACTTTAGCAGCATGGCCGAGGTGCCAACACCTCACTACTGTGATGGTACCTGCTGTGTTTAATCAAAATGAAATGTAAATTACACAAATGTCTATGAAAGCTGAGCTGTTCTTGGCTCAACTAAGAAAAACCTGTTCAACATTTCAGTTGTATTACTCAGCCACGACTCTTCGACTGTATTCCTGTCTCTTATACACATCTAGATGTGTATAAGAGACAGTCTCAGTCTGGTGTGTAATACACGCTACCAAAATATATAGATGTTATTCTTACTGTGACATAATCAAGCTTGACTTAAATAGCAGTTAAAATTACACACTCCTTATAAGGTCGAGAAGGAGAGCAGCTTATTGCCATAAGAGCTGGAGAGCGGCTTTGATTTGTGTGTGTGTGTGTGTGTGTGTGTGTGTGTGTGTGTCTTTTTGCACTACAGGAAATGCCTGCTGTCTGCTCGGTTTATGAGGAGAGGAATAACTGCGCTGAGAGTCTCTCTCTCATTTTCTCTGCCTCCACATTTCTCTTCCTGACGTTGACACATGCAGCACACGCCTGCTGTCGTCCGACAGTCTGAATTTACTGGGTCGACCTTTATTGTGACGATAAAAGCTCGATCTGAACCATCTTTATTTTTGATAGTTTAAAGATGATGAAGATAATTTCTAAAACCCGACAAAAGATGTTTCCAGAGTTGTGGGATAAAAAATTTATTAGTATTTTTGAAGATTTGTGATTTATGC
>JAJHUR010128747.1:516-12089 GCA_027495735.1 Lutjanus campechanus | reverse complement strand
TAATGGAAATTTTTGTTCTATTAAGTTGCAGGATTTTCTAGCATTGTATCAGGCTTTCACCATCTAACCGGACGGGCATGTGCATCTATTCAGTTCAATTAAATTCAATTTTACTTGTATTGCACCAAATCATAACTAAGTTATCTCAGAGCACGTTTCAATTAGAGCAGGTCCAGACTGTACTCTTTATAAATCCAATTATTTCCACCAAGAGCAAGCACTGAAGTGACTGTGGTGAGGGAAAAAAAACTCCTTTTAATAGGCAGAAACCTCGAGCAGATCCAGGCTCTTTATGCATTTATAGAACAGCCACAAGGAGCTTCTTCTCTTTAAAACGACAAAGTCTAAAGCCTGACAACAAAGCCAAGAAGGCCTCTAGTTTTCTCTCAGATCATTTGAATTAATATGATGAAAGGTTATTATGGAATTTTTGCCTAATGATGCCAAAAAAAAACCCCCAAAACAATCAACTACCTAAGGTCCAGTGTGTAAGATATACGGGGATTTATTGGCAGAATATGGCAGAAATTGAATATAATGTTCATAAGTGTGTTTTCATTCCATTGAAAATAAGAATCATTGTGTTTTCTTTCCCTTAGAACCTGGATTCTCAAACTATGGTACAAATATCACAGAGTTTTCTAACATTTTAAAAGGGAATTTAAAAAAAAACAAATCATCAAAATACTATGAGATGGTTGAAATGTGACCCTCCAAACCAGGAAACTTGTGTACAGCACAGTCATGCACGTGCACATGTATGAGATTATGCACGCACCCCAAGCAGGTTTCATCAGGATCAAATTAAAATTATATATATATGTAAATATATTTTTATAGATTAAAATGATAAAATAGTCAATCAGTCACTTCAGTGTTTAGCACAGCGACAGGACCAGTTCCAGAACAAAGTGATTGGGGTGAAAATAACATTTAATGTGCTTGAAATGAGGAAAGTTGGTAAATCAGTCTTCATTCATGAATGAACGACTGCGGGTGATGTGGTCGGGAGGCTGGAAACCAGTGTTTCAAGACACTAAAAGAAAAACGTTTTTCAGTTAAGAATATTCTGGCGTTACGCTTGAAAAACTGATTTACCTCGAGGTGCATATTTTCATGTGTTAGTTCAGTGGAAAGAAAATGTCCTCTTAGTTTTTCTGCCTTTTCATTTATGTCCCTGGCACGTCGTCACTCTGCACTTATTTCACTAAGATGGAAAGTGTTTACTGGTGAATGAATGGTGACGGCAGAGAGGCCGGATCGCTTTGGCCAGGCTGCTGCACCAGCCATGCCTGTGTTTAGTCACGCCAGGTAACTGGGTCAATAACCCATAATCCCCCCCTGTATCCTCCTTCCACTCCTTCCTCCATTCATTCACTGTTAGTGGACCTGGAGGACGGGAGAAGGGACGGAGAAAAACACCGAAACGGGGAAAGAGGAGCTGACAGATCTGCCATTTTTGGTGCTTCGGCTGCACAAGTCTCTTCATTCCTTCTTTTGCATGTTTGCTCCCCTTGTCAAACCTTTATTCTCCTTCACAAAAATCTAAATGAAAACTTTCCTGAAGATGTTTATATTAGACTTTTCCTGCATTTGTCAAAACTGAAGTCAAGTTGTCAAAACTTTTCACACAGCCAGCAAAACAAAAGTCTAAAGCAGACCAAACTATGGATCATTTTCTATTTTTTGGTTGAACAAGCTTATTTTAAGACACAAATGAAATGTTTTGGTGGTTTGAATAAGTTCTGAAGGTGAGATTAACTGTTAGGCTGTGATGCATGTTGTTAATTCAGACTGTGTGAAGAGTTCTGAAAAAGTGTCTTCAGTATTGATCGATGCTGTTAGTAGTGGAAAAACCTGTAAAACAGGTGTTTGAGGTTATCAGGTTTTCAGTCTGAATCAAAGGTTTCGTTATTTCCGGATTACAGTTACACCAGGTTTTTAATCTTTCAATTAAATGAATCCACACACACTCACAGACATATTCTGCATTTTACTAAAAGGAAGATTTTCGGTAAGAGGGTTAACGTGACAAGACTCGATATCTCTTTCTTCTTTCTCCACTTACTTTGTATTCTCTTCTGTGCCCTGCCTGTCTGTCTCTCTTCCGTTTCACTTTCTCTCATCCTCTCTGCAGACCAACACAGCTGAGATATGGGCTGACGACCAAAATGTGTGTGTGTGTGTGTGTGTGTGTGTGTGTGTGTGTGTGTGTGTTAGAAGCCGTGCCAACCTGAACCTCCTGAACTGCAGCTCTGACTGGCCCTCAGCTCTCTCTGCAGATGAGTTGGATGTCAGCACTCACTGTAGGATACAGACAGTCACTTATTATGTTAGCACGCCTCGACGGGGCTGCACCATCAAAGAGTCATTTCATCTAAGATTAGTTCTAATCAGAGTTTAGCACACTTGGTTTAAAATTAATTAATCCTGATTTAAAATTAAGCAGAGCTCTGTTGCGCAATTAAAAACTAATCTCGGTTTAGCAAGTCCAAGTTTAATCAATTATTCAAAATGGAGATGCTTCCCTCCTAACCCCTAACTTTGGCTTCTCTGTGCACCTTTAAAAAAGTTATACTGTTTACTAGCTGCCTAAAAAGTTAACAAAATATTATGTTGTTTGCTAACTAGCTGAAAAGTATGAAACAAAACAAGCTAACTAAAAGTTACAGTTAACAAAGCTTAACTCTGACTTCTTTGTACGCCTGAAAAAAGTTAGTTAAAAGTTAACAAAACATGACATTAAAAAAGCTAAAAAGTACAGTTAAGAAAATGATACATTGTAAAACTAAACTAAACCAAACAAACTTAAAAAGTTAGTTAGCCCAGTTAGCCTGCTCATGACGACTCGGAAGAGGATCTTGTTGGCTGAATAATAAACTCTAGTGAAAAAAGAATAGACATCATAAATTTCAGCTGGGTTGAGTTTGTCCCTAAACTTTCCTCAAGGAACTAATTATTTATTATTTTTCTCGACCCATCTACTAAAAAAGGCAGTCGTTTTAAAAGTTAAACCTCCTCAAGTGTCACTTTAAAGTTAATGGACAACATTTGACAACTAAATTGGAGTTTAAATTTGGTGCAATAAATTAAATTTGATCTATATTTAGAGTAAAAACCAAACTGAGGTTTAAATGTATAAATGTTTATCTAAAATATTAGATAAATTTGTATTTTCAGCTCAGTAAATACAAATTAATTCCAGTTTAATTAAATTTTGAGATTGTTCAAACTGGGAAATCTGTTATGAAGTTTAATAACAGAGGCAACTACTGACACTGATGACAGACAATCAATTCAGTTTGTACAACATGCTGACATAAATAACAATTCACATTTCTAATTAAATTATAATTAAACATATTAACTTTAAATTATGGGGCTCCAAAAACTTTTAAACGAGCTTAAAATTAATACAGCTTATATTTAAACCTCTCTTTAAAGCTCAGTTTAGTTTTTAATCCTTGAATTTACTCCTTTAGTTTTTTACTCTTCACTTTTTTAAAAATGAATTCTGTTGCACCAAAACTTTAAACTCCAGTTTAAACTGTGATCCAGTATTAACTTTAAACTCACACTTGATGATGTTTAACTTTTAAAACTGTGTTTGTGAGATTGATTGAACAAAATAATCAAGTTTCTCAAAGAAAGTTAAGTGACAGACTCAACAAATTCAGTTTTATGAGCGTCTCTTGTTTCTTGCTCCCCTGCTGATCTGTTAAAACTGTCAAATAGCAAACAAGGTAACATTTGTATCCTCAAAGATTGATATTTTCTGTTGCTTCTCATCTCTCTCACTGACTTCAGAGATTTCGTGCGTATCCTTTTGTCACTGATGCTGATGAAAACGTCTGAATCTGTCAACTGTCAGAAGCTTCGACAGCAGGTTCTGCCTCAGGTTTGTCTTCGCTCCTAAAGGTCAGACACTCTGCCTGTTTCCATATTTCTAAATAACAGTTTCCACCGTCTCTTTTGTTTCTGTCTTTCCAAAACAAAAGCCTGCAGGTTTGGTATTTTTTAAACACTCTGCAGTTCCTGTGTTTCCCTAAACAACCTCTGGCTTTGACGCCTGGTTGAAGGCCACTGAAACTGGAAATATGAAATATATGAACAAATCGTATCTGTTATTGTCATTTTCTGCTTACAGAGTGTGCGATCTTCATCATAAATATACATGCATCTCAGGCTAAATGACAAGAGAGAATAACTTCTTCTGCTCAGCGTTGAGATGCAGCAGATTCACTGACTCAGCTGCCAAAGTTAAATCCTAATCTAAGTATAATCAATATAAGGGGTTCTCTGTGTGCACAGAGTGATGAGTTGAGATTTTAGAGAAAAATACAGCACCAGCATCAATGTTCCCTCACTTGGCCGACAAAGACCCAGAAACTTTTACTAATCTAAAATTGAAATGAACAGTATTTGATTTAATTCTGCTGCTCTGACAGATACTGAATAAGAAATTATACATGCACAATGTCTTTGTCACACCCGTGCAAGTGATGTCATTAAGTGAGTAACTGCAGCATCAATTAATAATGAAACAAGGTCCCTGCTCTTGTTACAACACAGGTGCTGATCCACGACGCAGGCAGGTGTGACTTCAGCCCGTTTACGTAACATACTGGAGGATTCTGTGGCACCGACATCTGGTTTGAGTGGAGCAGATCTGAAGCGACAGTAGCAGCAGTCAGCTCACTCGTAAGTGAAAGGGGAAATACTCTGTTAAAGAAGCAATATGTACTGTAACAATTCCACAAACAAAAATGAGTACAGCAGCTCAAACAGTGAGTTGGAACCACAGACTGTAAACAGGTATGGTTGAAGTGAGCTCTTTCCTCCAGCTTCCTCCTCCCCAGACTCGAGGAAGCACAGGCAGGCTGCAGGAAAACTACAGGAGCACAAGACGAGTACAACAATTTAACAGTAACAAGTGATGATGAGTCCTTCACTGTAAGTTGATCAGCTGTTTATTTGTCTGTCGATGTAAAATTATCCTGAAAACAGAAGCCCACTGCTCTGAAAATACACACTTGAGTTTGAGTTTAGTTACTGCCTGTCTCACTCTCTGCCAGACTCCATCTACTCCTAAAAGATCATGATGTGTGGGATCGGTATGCTGCATGACCCTGTCGGGGTTTATTTCACAATAATGACCTGTTCACTGTACATTATTTTATGTTACATTGTTTTATGGTGCTTTCAGATAATGTGTATGGAGTCTCTCCTCTCTTATTAGTTCCTTTCAAGCAGCAGCTGTTTTCTGCAAAAAAAAAACTCCACGAGGTTCGAGGACCATATTGAAATGTAAGGAATACTTTTTCTTTTTCTACCAAATGAATCATGTTTATAAGAAGCTAAACATGCTCAGAAACTCTTATGAAACTTGGCACATGTGTCAGAAGTGGAGAAACGTTACATCTGATATGGGTCTTGCACAGGGGCATCGACCACTGTGGCTGCTGAGATAATGCATGAAAATCAGTAGGCACATGTATCATGCATATAAAAAAAGCCTCTTGGCACAATAGCCTAAAAATATAATGGTAATTTTTTGTGATTTTCCAGGCCTTGTATTTTAATAAACTGCACTGCAAAATCAGTGTGGGAAACTAGACACTTTTGCAAAGAAAAGTCATTAAAATCATTTTCATTTTTGTTAAACTGTGTTTCTGTGGTGTGGTGTTGAATTTTGATGTTTTGCAATGAAATGGGAAGTTTTTGGAACTTGAGTGTACATTATCCAGACAAACCCAAGATAAGAGAAGAGGACCAGCCTGAACACATCTAGATGACAACATGGACTCATAGTCATTGCGCCACCTACTGGCAACAAGAAGTAAACCTTGTATGAGAATCATCGTTCTGCTTGCAGTTTTGATTATCTATCTATCTATCTATCTATCTATCTATCTATCTATCTATCTATCTATCTATCTATCTATTGAGACAGATATTTATGTTGGTGAAGACAAACCAGAGGTAAAAGCCTGGTGAATGCATGGACTTAATCAAGGCACATAATCAAGGCAGATGAAAGGACTCTTATTGATTGATCTGTTTGGTTTGACTGGTGTGTTTCTTCATTAACATTGTCTTTCAGGTCACCGACTCTCTCTCTCTCTCTCTCTCTCTCTCTCTCTCTCTCTCTCTCTGGATTCAGGGCCACTGCAGACGGTCACTGTGCTCCACACTAATAAAAGCAAATGGTTCCCTCTTGTGTCCATTTTGTGCCATTACTCCACCTACATCATATAATCATCCACTGTGTACTGAGACGTTGATGTGACGGCTGCAGGACCACTTCCACTGAAAAAAAAAAAAAAGAAATGGATGTGAAAGGGAACTATAGAGAGGGACAGGAAGTGAAATGGTCAAAAGAGCTGAGTGAGTCCATCATCAAAGTGTTGAAGATGTCTTTCAGTTCAGTTGGAAATAATAATAATGTGAAGATCAGCAATAGAAAATGTCTGATTGCATAAATCAATGAAACACTTATATTAGACTGAGGAGCCAGTTTGGAGGGTTAGTTTATATCAGTCCTGACCAAACTTTTTCTCTCTGAGCATCAAAAATGAGATTTAATTGAGCCTCAGGTCAAAAGCACACACCCACTGTAATGTAATGTTAACATGCAAAATGTTACCAAGTAGAGTTGCGACAGTTAATTGAGTAATCAATTATTAAAAGATTATTAATTTAGTCATCACAATTTCCCAGAGCCCAAAGTGATGTTTCAACCAACAGTCCAAAACCCAAAGACTCCTCATTTACTGTCATGAAGCACAAAGAAAAACAGCAGATTTTTGTTTGAATAATGACTGAAATTATTTATTGATGATCAAAATAGTTAATTAATTTTGTTTTGATCGATTCCTTGATTGATTATTGCAGCTCTACCTACAACATCAAGTAAGCTCTCTTAGGCGTCAGACCACATTAAACCTGAAGATATTTGCGAACACAGACTATTCAATTTATTAATTCAATTCAATTAATATTATTATTTATTTGGACTCCGTGGGGATGTAGCTCAGTGGTAGAGCGTGTGCTTTGCATGTACAAGGTCCTGGGATCAATCCCCAGCATCTCCATTAAGTTCCTTGTTCTGTTGTAGATAAGCATCTTGTAGGTTTGTGCTCAGCATTTGTCAGATGAATTGACCCTTTGCTAAGCCGCACCCTCCTTAGTTGCATTCATACCTCATAAAGGTCCTGGTGCTCAACATCTGGGAAGTTAAGGGAGCAACCCACATCAATGATAGAGTATGTACAAGGTCCTGAAATCAATCCCCAGTGTCTACTATTAGTTTAAAGACGTTAGAAATTGATAAATCAGTCTATCAGGCACCTTTAATAATCAAATAAAGGAGATGTAGCTCAGTGGTAGAGTGTGAGCAATCCCCACCGTCTCCAACATAACTGATACTGTTCTTTAATAATCTACTCATCAGACTGATTCCAATTGATCCTGTTGTAACTGCAGAAGGCCTCTTTCCAATAATTGCTGCAAATACTACAGTTTCTTAAGGGGATTATTAAAGGTCACATAAAGGGGATGTAGCTCAGTGGTAGAGCGTGTGCTTCGCATGTACAAGGTCCTGGGATCAATCCCCAGCATCTCCAGATGTCTCTCACCTTTCTTTAATGATATAAACATCAGACTGACACTTACTGATGCTCTTATAACTGTGTTTACAGTGAAGAAGCCCTCTTTCAAGTAACCTCAATGATAGAGTGTCTACAAGGTCCTGAGATCAATCCCAGCATCTCCAGCGTTGTCTCATTTCTTCAATAACATTCACTTCAGACTGACACATCCTGTTATAACTGTGTGAGCAGTGGGTGGGGTCACTGACAACGTTGGTGGATTTGCAGGAAACTGGGCATGATATCAGAATGTTATTTTTGATTATTTATTGCAAGAAGCAGTATACATCAGTGGAACATAAAGCTGATGGTCAGCAGCATAACTGTTAGTGGGACATCAATGACCTGCTGATTTGATGTGGCACTTCACCAAGTCGGTGTATACATCGGTGTCACCTCAGTGGTAGAGTGTCTACAAGGTCCTGAGATGAGGGGTTCCTGAGGGGCTGTAGCTCAGTGGTAGAGCGTGTGCTTCGCATGTACAAGGTCTTGGGATCAATCCCCAGCATCTCCAGGTGTCTCTCACCTTTCTTTAATGATATAAACATCAGACTGACACTTACTGATCCTGGTATAACTGTGTTTACAGTGAAGAAGCCCTCTTTCGAGTAATTGCTAAGACTTTAGTGGAACATAAAGTTGATAGCCAGGCTACAAGACCCACAATACTGCAACATTTTCAGGGGATGTAGCTCAGTGGTAGAGCGTGTGCTTTGCATATACAAGGTCCTGGGATCAATCCCCAGCATCTCCAGTATTATTGTGTCTAATGTGGCAGTCGTACCTCATGTAGGTCCCAGTGCTCAACATCTGAGAAGTTAATAGAGCAAGTTTAACTGAGGTATACACTAACCCACCTCAATGATAGTGTCTACAAGGTTCTGAGATCAATCCCACCATCTACTATTTGCTTAAAGACTTTAAAAAGTGATAAATCAATCAATCAGGCACCATTAAAGATCATGTAAAGGGGATGTAGCTCAGTGGTAGAGCGTGTGCTTTGCATGTACAAGGTCCTGGGATCAATCCCCAGCATCTCCAGTGTTCTTGTCTCTAATGTTGCATCATGTAGTTCCTGGAACTCAGCATCTGAGAAGTTAACAGAGCAAGTTTAGCTGATGTATACATGAACCCACCTCAGTGGTAGAGTGTGTCCTAAGTTCTGAGATCAATCCCCAGCATCTCCACTTGTGTAATAGTGTAGTTAAGTGTCTTGTAGGTTTGTGCTCAGCATCTGTCAGATGAATTATCCTTTTGCTAAGCCCCACCTTCCTTAGTTACTGTTGTTATGCCTGTCAAGCTTTCCACTCTTACACTGCACAGTTACTGTTTACAGTGTTAATGGTGGCACACACTGAAAGTGTTTTGTGTGATTTCCTACTGCACATGATTAAGTAAAAGGCTTGTTGGATGATATTAGTCCTGAGCGTGACCAGCTTCATGGTTAGAGGGGATGTAGCTCAGTGGTAGCACATGTGCTTTGCATCTACAAGGTTCTGGTATCAATTCCCTGGCAAAGTTTGGTAGGTTTATGCTCAGCATCCTACTATTCGGGAAAAGACAAAAAAAAATTGATATAGCAATCCATCAGGCACCTTTACCATTCAAATAAATGGGGATGTAGAGCATGTACATTACATGTACAAGGTCCTGGGATCAATCCCCAGCATCTCGACCATGACTGATACTGATCTTTAATAATGGACTCATCTGACTGACACCGACTGATCTTGTTAGAACTGTATTTTAATTGATTGAATTGAATTGAATTGGTCAAATTTGCAGAGACTAAACACTCAGTGGTAACCTTATTAGGTACACCTTCTTTGTATTGCAAACATCTAATAAGTGAATTGTGGACATTAAGAACTTTCCACCCACAACTGTCTCCAGACTTCACAGAGAAGTCAGGCCACAGGCCACAAAACCCCAAGGGGATGTAGCTCAGTGGTAGAGCGTGTGCTTTGCATGTACAAGGTCCTGGGATCAAGATGTCTCTCACCTTTCTTTAATGATATAAACATCAGACTGACACTTACTAATCACGGTATAACTGTATTTACAGTGAAGAAGCCCTCTTTCAAGTAATTACTAAAACTTTAGTGGAACATAAAGTTGATAGCCAGGCTACAAGACCCAAAATACTGCAACATTTTCAGGGGATGTAGCTCAGTGGTAGAGCGTGTGCTTTGCATGTACAAGGTCCTGGGATCAATCCCCAGCATCTCCAGTATTATTGTGTCTAATGTGGCAGTCGTACCTCATGTAGGTCCCAGTGCTCAACATCTGAGAAGTTAATAGAGCAAGTTTAACTGAGGTATACATTAACCCACCTCAATGATAGTGTCTACAAGGTTCTGAGATCAATCCCACCATATACTATTTGCTTTAAGACTTTAAAAAGTGATAAATCAATCCATCAGGCACCATTAAAGATCATGTAAAGGGGATGTAGCTCAGTGGTAGAGCGTGTGCTTCGCATGTACAAGGTCCTGGGATCAATCCCCAGCATCTCCAGATGTCTCTCACCTTTCTTTAATGATATAAACATCAGACTGACGCTTACTGATCCTGGTAGAACTGTGTTTACAGTGAAGAAGCCCTCTTTCAAGTAATTGCTAAGACTTTAGTGGAACATAAAGTTGATAGCCAGGCTACAAGACCCAAAATACTGCAACATTTTCAGGGGATGTAGCTCAGTGGTAGAGCGTGTGCTTTGCATGTACAAGGTCCTGGGATCAATCCCCAGCATCTCCAGTGTTATTGTGTCTAATGGCGGTCGTACCTCATGCAGGTCCCGGTGCTCAACATCTGAGAAGTTAATAGAGCAAGTCTAACTGAGGTATACATTAAACCATCTCAGTGGTAGAGTGTCTACAAGGTCCTGAGATCAATCCCACCATCTACTATTTGCTTAAAGACTTTAAAAAGTGATAAATCAATCCATCAGGCACCATTAAAGATCATGTAAAGGGGATGTAGCTCAGTGGTAGAGCGTGTGCTTTGCATGTACAAGGTCCTGGGATCAATCCCCAGCATCTCCAGATGTCTCTCACCTTTCTTTAATGATATAAACATCAGACTGACACTTGCTGATCCCGGTATAACTGTGTTTACAGTGAAGAAGCCCTCTTTCAAGTAATTGCTAAGACTTTAGTGGAACATAAAGCTGATAGACAGGCTATAAGACCCCAAACACAGCAGTGCTTTCAGGGGATGTAGCTCAGTGGTAGAGCGTGTGCTTTGCATGTACAAGGTCCTGGGATCAATCCCCAGCATCTCCAACATGTCTGACAACCTCTGTAATATGAAGCACAGAGGTCCTAACACATACCTGTCATGTGGCACAGGAGGATAAGTATAAGAGGTCATAAAACAATAACTCCATTCCCTGGAGATTAAACACTCAGTGGCCACTTCATCAGGTAGATCTTCTTAATATTGCAAATATCTAATCATGTGAACATCATAAACTTTCCACATACAACTGTCTCTAGAGTTAAAAAAAAGGAATAATAACTTTCAACATACAAAAAGACAAATATTTATTCAAAAATGACAGAATGTGACATTCATATCATAGTCAGACAATTAATGCACAGTGAAAAATGATTTGGCACTAGATGAAGGATTGTTCTGTAACTGGACGACAAGTCGATCAAAGTTCATCCTTTGCCTGAAAAACAAACAAAAAGATTTATGTTAGGGTCAGCAGGAGTTGTGTCACAAGAAAAACTAATTATTAGCTGCTTTTGTTTAAGCATATAGGATGGACTGTGTGCCATCAGCAACAGAGCGATAAAATTTGTAAAATCTGATAAGAGCAGCAAGCAAAGTGGTTCATTCACTTTGTACTCTGTACAGTTTGCTTTAATCATATTTAACCCACAGGAGTTCAGGTTTCTATACATTCATATTTGCCCT
>JAJHUR010128745.1:0-10021 GCA_027495735.1 Lutjanus campechanus | reverse complement strand
GCGGCGGACAGTTTAACTTATAAGCAAGAAATAACCAGATATTTTCCTTATGCTCTCACTACCCTGGGCCCTTTAGAGGTCGCGGGCCCCTGGGCAATCGCCCAGTTGCCCATATGGTTAATCCGGCCTTGACAAGACCAGACAAGACCGTCTCTGGCCGTTGCCAGAGACGTTTCAGGGACGTTGAGTCATTCTGCGCTGCAGATGCGTTAATTGCGTTAAAATTTTTAATCAGATTAATCATGATGATGGATTAATCGGCGTTAACGCGTTAATTTTGACAGCCCTAATATATATATATATATATATATATATATATACACACACACACACACACACACACACACATACATATATATATATATATATATATATATACACACACACATACATATATATATTTTAAAACATTCCAATTTGGCTGGCTGGTTAATACCACATTTCTGTGGTGTGACAAATTCAGAACAGAATTCAGACAGAATTCAGTTTTTTGTCAAAACTGAAAAGAAAAATCAGGATTAACATGTATTGTGGTGTTTTCTTCAACATGTTATGAATGATGCATCATGTTTCAGACATGTGTCCATTTTGAACTTGTTGGTTTTACCTGTACAGCATTTGTTTTTAAATCTTAACCTCCACAAGTCAAAAGTAGGTTAGTACAAGAGACGCACAAGAGGACACCAAAGGCTCTGTTTTCATGAACCCAGCAGTACAGCTAGAGAACAGTCCAATGCACCCTGCCCAGCGTGTCTGAAACATGTCAGACGCACTTTTGGACAATGGGTGGATCAGAAAGAAAAACATCACTATAAACAATAGGTGGGTGTGATGGCCGTGCCCACAGCCACACAAAAGGTTGAAGCAGTCACACACTCACAAACACCATCACCACATGTTCAGTTACTTTGAGTTGCAGTCACTTAAATTACATACAACACACAGTTTGTTTAGTTAAAAATTGGTTTATTAGCACTTTGACAATACACTGTTTTCTGGATGGAGTGCACACCTTTAGTTTACATTGTTTGTCATTTTGTTATTTGTTTGTATTAATTCATTTCTCTTTTCATTGAGTTACCTGGCTGCTGCATATTTCCTGGTTGGAGACAGACAAAAGATGGGGCTGAGGGCGGAGCATGGCTTTATGCTGAAGGCCCTCTCATGGACCAGACCAAGAGCTCTGACATCATGGG
Organism: Lutjanus campechanus; assembly: GCA_027495735.1. Classification (NCBI taxonomy): domain Eukaryota; kingdom Metazoa; phylum Chordata; class Actinopteri; order Lutjaniformes; family Lutjanidae; genus Lutjanus; species Lutjanus campechanus. The sequence goes on along the minus strand of JAJHUR010128745.1, from coordinate 8,825 downwards.
GGGACTGGGATTTCTTTGTGTTAGTTTTAGTTGTTGTTTATATAGTTTTCCCCCTGTGTGTTAAAGTTGGTCTGATCAGCCAGTATATAAGTTGCCCCAGTGTCTCATTCTGTTCGGTCTGTTGGTTGAGTTTATGTCCAGTTTTTGTTAGCCTTATTTTTTCAGTAGTTTAGTTTCAGTAGTAGGCTAGATCCGATACAAACGTTTGCGATGCGACTACATCGGTAGATTTAAGGTACATCGGATATAATTTACGGTGCATCTCTTCTAGCCTGTCTGCATCGGTAAATTCCATGGTTAAAACGATTATTTCATGTTCTAGTACTATTCCCTGCCCTGTCGTGTTTTCCGAGGCAACCTGAATGCACCATCGCTCCTACCTTAGCGTCTTTCTTCTGCGACAGACGCACTTCACTACCGCCAGCTGTTGGAGGTAAATCCGTGTATGTTGCATCTCTGACAGTATTTAACACACAACTCATTTGGAAAAATATGAATCTAGTGCATTAAGGGTAAGAAGTGTCTGAATTCATGGTGATTTGTTCTTGTTAATCAATTAATTATAGCCGCAGTAAGCTCGCCGTCATATGCACGTGTCTGTCTCTCCCTCCCTCGCTTAATTGTGCGTTCACCACAACCTCTGGTAATATCGCCAAGGGAAAAAAACTATCGTTGTTCATCCCTTCAATCGCCAATATACGATCCGATCGCCCATCAGCACAACCCTAATGGGCACACTCTCGTACCACAACTAACTATCAAACTGGATCACATCATATTGAACCGAATCTCTTTGTAAGCAAGTCATATCGTTATCAAATCATTTTTGAATCACATCGTATCGTGAACAGGAGCAAATCGCATCGCATCGCATCGCATCGCATTGCATTGACAGAGCCTTCAGTGTATCGTTAATGTATCGTATCGGTGGCTGCGTATCGAGATGCGTATCGAATCGGCCTCAGTGGTGGAGATATACATCCCTAGTAGTTATATTTTGTTGACCTCTTTTAAGGGCCCTATAACTCTGATTCCATTACTTCTAATTATTTGTTTTGTAAAATCAATTTTTCTTGTAAAATAAATGAATCTTTTGATTGAACCTGTGTTTTTGTGCTTTGACTGCTTGGTCCATGACATTGGGTGTGTTAGAGGCTGTGACACATATTGACAATCACATGACTTTCACCCTCTATAAACACAGCTCTTCACCATGATTTACTGACAGGTTGGAAAAACTGTAGTGTTTTCCTCAAAGAAAACATATCGTCTCTTACATGCAGACATTCAGATATGATAATATAACAGCTCAACTATCCTGTCAAGAACACATGATGATTCTTTAGCTGAATTATTTTTTGGATGGATAGTCACCATGTCTCCCATGTTTTCTGAGTGTAATAGCGTGCAATTTTGTCATTGCAATGATCTAAACAACAACCATCTACAGTTAAATGAAAGTAAAATATAAATGTGGTCTAGTTTTATTGCATGTTGTTTTCTTTTCCCATAATTCATTTTAAAAGTTTATTTCTGTTGTTTTGACTGTTGTACAAAATAATTGCTCATCCTTTGGGAACAAAATTGATCAATCAAATTAATTTAATCTTCATATTGCAACAAAAACATGATCCTGGTTATGATCCAGAAATAAACCGACAACAGTGTTTTGTTACTAACACCGCTATAAAACAGAACCGAAGAGTCTCCATCACATCATGTTGGCATGACAGGTTAGAATCTGCCAGGAGCAGACAGGCACTCAGGTCAGGATACTGAAGAAGAAAACCATCTTCATTCTGAAAACTCACCATATTTTTTCATACTTGAACCACAACAGAGTGATGCATCCATGAGCACTTCAACAAAAACTGTTTGAATTACTGTTATCAGAGATTACTTTGACTCAACTGCTTTAATCATGAATCCTTCAACTACTATCAGTGGTAAGACATCAACTGACATTTCAAATGTTTTCAATTCTTACTCCTCAACTGGCATTTCAATGGCTATCAGAGCTTAAAGGGATAGTTCACCCAAAAATGAAAATTCAGTCATTATCTACTTACTCTCATGCCAAGTGAGGGTCGGGGTTAGGGCTGAATGATTTATCGTTTTCTGATCGAAATTGCGATTTCAGACAACGCGATCACGTGATCGCCAAAGCTGCGTTTTTTTGCAGCGCTCCTGACTGACCCAGGATCTGTTGTGTCAACTATTTTACACATACATGCCATCTCCCTACCATCCTGCTCACCTATCAGAAGCAGCATGCTACTTGTGGACAGGCCACGCTAACCAATCAGTATTAACCTGCTCCTCGTGCTTTGTAACTTTAACGTGTTTTGAAATGGCTTCAGCGGAACCAGAAGTGGAGTTAGGGGATTTAATCCCCAAGAAAAACAGCACGTCGGTCATTTGGGAGTATTTCAGGTTTGAGGCTGCAGATGTGTACCAGAAACAGGTAACTGTGGTGCTAAAGTTGCAACATCCAGCGGAAACACAACCAACTTATACCGGCACTTGAAAAATCACCACAGGCATTTGCATGAGGAGTGCATGATGAAAAAGTCCGGTGAAAAGTCTAGTGAAAATGATGCTCAGGCCCATTGTAGCAAACAAACTACAATTACAGCATCTTTTGCCAGTGTAACTCCGTATGACAAGAGCAGCCGAAGACACCGGGAGATAACGACTGCCATAACACACTGCATTGCCAAAGACGGATTTAAAAACCTCTTCCGCACGCTGGACAGAAGATATGTCAAGTCAAGTCAAATTTTATTTATATAGCGCCAATTCACAACAGAGTTGTCTCAAGACACTTTACATATAGAGTAGGTCTAGACCACACTCTATAATTATATTTACATCCGACAATTGAAACAATCCCCACATGAGCAAGCACTTTGGTGACAGTGGCGAGGAAAAACTTCCTTTTAACAGGCAGAAACCTCGGACAGATCCAAGACACATGGTGGGCGGTGATCTGACGGCACCGGTCGGGTTTGAGAGGGAAAAGGAGAAGGGGAAGAAAGAGAGGAGGTGGGAGGGGTGGAAGAGAGAGAGAAAAGAACAGAGGCAGAGAGAACAGTAGTAACAGAACATCAATAGTAAAACTATGTGTAGGGAATAGTAGTACATATAAATATGTAAGCTGTATGCAAATAATAATACTAATACTAGATGTTACAATAATGATAATAAAAATCCTGCACCTACTTCAACCAGGCTGCCATCCAACAGCTGTACACGGAGTGTAAAGAAAAAGTGGTAACAGAGCTGAAAAATGTGGAGTATTACGCCACAACTACTGATATGTGGTCAAGCAGAACGACCGAACCGTATCTCAGTTTGACTGTGCATTTCGTAAATGACAACTTCGAGTTGAAAAGTGGCTGCCTGCAGACAGCATACTTTCCCACTGACCACACCAGAGAGAATATTGCCCTGGGATTGAGAGAGTGTCTGTCAAGCTGGGGTCTGAAAGAAGAGGACCAGATGTGCATCACAACCGACAATGCAGCAAACATCATCAAAGCTATGGAACTTAATGAATGGACCAGACTTCAATGTTTTAGACACAGGCTGCATCTTGCAATTGGTAAGTGTAAGTGTGTTTGTTTGTGTTTGTGTGTGTGTGTGTGTGTGTGTGTGTGTGTGTGTGTGTGTGTGTGCGTGTGTGTGTGTGTTTATTAATTTAATAATTTATACAGATTTAATGTGATGATGTGTGCGTATTGTCTTCAGTATAGTCAGTAGTCAAGCCCTTACAAATACCTAGTTTGAATAATTAATAATGATAACAGATTATTTATCATCAATATTAGATGATGAATAATGTGTTTTGAGCTTTTGACCATTGATTTCCTTACTGTTGTCTATAATATGGTTTTCTTGGATTTACTTTGTTCTCTTGCTAGAAAATCTGCCAGATCACCATCATCATCATTACATTTTCAGCCTGTAATGCTCATTTAATGTTTGTTCTTTTTTTTGTCCAGAAAATGCTGTTAAAGATGATGCAAGAGTTAAACGGGCAACAGGACTTTGCAAACATGTGGCTGGAAAAAGAAGACAGCACTGAAAAAGGCACAGCAAGAATTAAATTTACCCGAGCACTCACTGATTACAGAGTGTCCGACAAGATGGGGCTCAAGGCAAAAGATGACTGGGAGGGTGTTGGAGCAGAGCAAGGCGTTGTCTCAGGTTCTATCTGAAGACAAGGAGACACGTCACCTGGTCCCGACTTGGCAGGACACAGATGTCCTTGAATCGATAAACAATGGCCTTGGTCCTCTTCAGGAGTTTACAGATGCCCTGTCCGGTGAAGCCTATGTGAGTGTCTCATACCTGAAGCCAGTTCTCCATCTCCTGAGAACATCAACCCTGACTGAAAGTGATGAGGGCACAGATCTTACTGTGATCTTGTTTAGTGCTAGTATTATTGTTGATTAAGTACTTTTGAGATTTTATTTGTTCTGCACTTCACCCTGACTTGTAGTGTCAGCCTTTGTTTAAAAAAGATATTTCCTGTTTTTCAGGAAAAATGCTCTATTGTTTACAGAACAGATGTGCAATATTTGGGTGCTGCTGAGCCATAAATGAATGACCCACCTATTTTAATGTCTGACATATTTTTCAGAAGGGCAGAGGTAGGGTCATTTTATTTTAGAAAGAGTTTTATTTTATTATCATTACTTTTCAGTTTCACTTAAAAAGATAGTCCAGGTTTCTTAATCTAGGTTGAATAAAGTACTTTAAGTGCTGCTATAGATGTTGATAAGCTAGCTCTCTTGAGCCATAAAAGACTGACCTTGACCTACCTACTTCAGTGTAAGACTGTTGGGCAAGATCTTTTTTTCCTTTGTTGGAATTGTTGAATTCTGTTTTTCTTATTATTACTCATTAAAAATTGTTTTTTAAAATTGTTTTGTATTTTATTTAATTTTTTACACAATTAAGGATGTTTTGCACTACTTTTTTTGAAGTTAAGACAGTCAAAGATGGGTTTTAGTTCAGTTGTAATAACTGCTGTTGGTCAAGGACTTTAAAGAATGTACATGCATGTTTCTTGTTAATAAATACATTTGGAAGCAATTCTTACCTTTAGTTTTCATCCTTGTATTAGAGTAATAGCTTTTAATGTTTTGATGGTATGATGTAATTTTCTGTCATGTTTGTAAATGTTACTGTACATTGTGAATACTGCACTGAAGCTTGATTTGAAGAAAATCGTGAATCGAATTGAAATCACAATATCTGCCAGAAAAATCGCAATTAGATCTTTTCCTAAAATCGTTCAGCCCTAGTCGGGGTTATTTTGTCAGTCCACAAAACACTGCTGGAGTTTCCCCAGAAAACAGTGTTGCAGAATCTCCCAAACAATGGAAGTGAATGGTGATGAGTTTTCAAATGTGAAAAAACAACCAAAACAACAAACAAACATAAAATGTCTCCATACTGTTCATCTGGTGTAATCCAAGTCTCCTAAAGCCTCGACATGCTGTTCTCACACGTCACACTGATGATGGTCAAGGACTGAAACATTTGCTGCTGTTTTATTTTATTTTCTTTGCACTGTGAGCACTTTTTGTTTGAACACTCATGTCGTAATTAAATAGACTATTTTTGCATTCATCTCAGCCTGTGGACTTTTTTGTGGCTTTCTAGCCCAGCCAAACTGGTGTGCAGGTATCTCCGTTGCATATCACAATGTCACACCACACACGCTCCCAGTTCAGACAGTGTGCATGCGCACATGAGCACCTATAGTGAAGATTTAGACAAAAAACAAGGTGTAAATGTCTTTCAAGTCAACTTGGCATGCTGGGACTTTAGGAGACTTGGATTACACCAGACGAGCAGTATGGAGGCATTTTATGTTTTTCTCTGTTGTTTTGTTTTTTACGTTTGAAAACTGGTCACCATTCACTGCAACACTGTTTTCCTGTGAAACTCCAGCAGTGTTTTGTGGACTAAAAAACTAAACTAAAAGATAATGACTGAATTTTCATTTCCATGAACTATCCCTTTAACTGATCTGAACTGCTGTCAGAGATTTCTCCTCCACTGACCCCACAACACTGCAGCTGCCTACCCTCATTCTGGAAGATTATACCCTGTCTTTATATGCTGGTGAGGACATTTGGTCCTCCTCACTGCAGAAAAATTATGAAAACACACATACACAGGCCTTTCACAATACACATTAGGCCACACTATCATACATAGGAGGATATTGTGTCTGTCAGAGGCTCTATCTGCAGCACACATACAAACAGATACACAAAGCTCCTCACTGTCACCCTCACTGCTGTCACAGTCACACTGTCACCCCGGCCAGAATATGAGCTGTCTGTCACGAATATGAACTGCACGCAGTCTGTATTCAACCTTCTGCCTCATGCATCCTCACCATCAACATTCAGACTGAGCTCTGTGAATATTACAGGTTCCTCCAACATGCATTCATATTAAAGGTGTGGTTGTGTCCATGGCACAGTGCAGGTCATAAAAAAAGATATTTTACTCAAGGACAGCAGAGGTTTACAGATTTCAGCCTCCAGTTTAGACTGGTTTTACTACACCAACTGTTTCTGTGTATTAAGTGCTATATCATGTGCATTTTACACTGTTCAAAAATGTGATTCAACTTTTTAAAAGACTTCACTTGCTCTTTAAAACGCTTCAATTCAAGGTTTTGATTGTTTAATATTTTGGTTATAATACACTTCTTCTTATAGTACACAATTCATATATACACATATATTTCATGTATGTATGTATATAATATTATATTTATTTACTAAGTTTGTTTTACAGGATCAGTTATTTTTAAGATAAGTTTAGTGAAGTTAAGTGAAATGAAGTGAAGTTAATTTAAGTCCAGTCAAGTCAGATTAAGTAAAAGCTGCATCAGTATTTTGACCACTTCATGATGAAGGTGTATTCACACATGCCACATCAGAACTCATCTACAGTCGTGTTTATGTCCCTCTGATAAATGTAAAGCTCTTTTCAGACATGTTGGTCTCATGTCTGAATTAGAACCCTGGTCACTTTGTCAGACCTATTACTCCCTTTATCAGGCTCGGACTGGCAATCTGAATATTCTTCCAGAAATAAAGTCGTGACACATGCAATATTATTCTTAATATTTAATTTATATGATGAGGCATAGTGTGTGTTTGTCCAGTATTTGTTAATGAACAAGCACAAAGTGCCATGAATTCAAACATTTCTGACTATTAGTGCAGTAAGTTCAGTCACTTGTGGCTCTATTGTCTGAGTCCAACTCACAAAACCTGATGTCTGCCACCAGCTTTGTGTGGAAACATTTCAAAAGTTTAAACAATGGAGATGCAAAGAGTGTGCTGTGTTCTAACAAGGTATCAAATGTGCTGGACTGAGGTTCAAGGAGTGGTTTGCTGCGAATTCAAATCTCAGACAAGCTTACAAGTGAAAGTCCAAATCTTTCAAGGACACTGGATTTATACTTTATTCAAAAACACTTCTGAGTGAAATACTAGCAGATATGGCAGCATGACAGATTTGCCTTCACTTGGCTGTGGTGTGATGTGCTTCTCACTGAAGAAAGACAGACAAAATCTCCAGAAGAATCCATCTGAAATCTCACACCAAGTGCGTGTGGAGCTTTTTTTTTTTTTTTTTTACAGTTTTGCAGTTTAACTGTGTTCATTAATGTTATGTATTCATTAATTTTATGATGGCAACTATATCTACCACTGCAGAGCGCATGGTGTGAGCTTTCTGCTGCACTCAGCAGCAACCTCTGAACACCAACAGAATATGAAATCTGTCTCAGCTTGGAGGAATGACTTTAAAAACACCAATTGACTTGTTTAACAAATTTCATTATTTGATCATATCAAGAAATTTGAAATATCACTTCCATGAGGCTGATCAACAATAAACATTTCATCCTCAAGTTCAAGCTGCATGCAGTATGAACAGTTTATATTATGTTCATTATAATGTTGATTAATGTTGAAAGGGCATTCCTCTGTCTCAATAATTATGAATATCATCAGATAGATAGATAAACTAAAGCAGTCATGTTTGGAGTGCACATACATCAGGATAGTGGGCTTCTGTTCCCAGTAGGGATGTTCCTGGTGACTAATTTCCCTGTCAATTAAATGCACATTTTAATTTAGACTAGTGGACTAGCCTAACAGTAAGAAAACACTCGGAAAGCAGTTAAAATTGAGTGCAATCTATTAACTGATAATGCTAAACACTGTCTGAAGAGTCATTTGAAGCTGTTATTCACAGTCTACAATCTCCAGGTAGTATTTTAAATGCTGCTGAAATGTGCGACACTTTGCACCGTGCAATACGAACATTACACATTAACATACAAAACATGACAACATCTCACTAAATGTTTCATCTTTTCAGACTGAAAAGAATCACAGAGTCTGCGGGCAAACAACAGTGTTTACCAGGAGCTGATGCTGAATGTGGTTAGTCATTGATCCAGTTCAGTGGTTATATACCAGTTTATTATGTCACAGCCTACATTCAACCTTATTTTCATCTTATACATTAAAACACTGCGCCAGTTGTATGAGCTGTCATCTGACCAATTTTGCTGATAAAAACATCCAGGGTTGCGTGGGCGAGAGGTGCTGCTGATGGGGTCGCCGTCCCAACTAGTGGCAGGTGGCTGCATAACACCTTAGAGGCAACAGTTAACTGGCACTGTACATGAATAAACTAGTGCTGTCAAACGATTAAAATTTTTAATCAGATTAATCACAGGGTTACTGTGGATTAATTTCGATTAATCACGATTAAAT
>JAJHUR010128744.1:0-27851 GCA_027495735.1 Lutjanus campechanus | reverse complement strand
GCATATATTAAAAGATCGATCTCAAATCATATTACGTAATCGATATCGGATCATTCAGATGAAGATCCATTTGAAGGGGAAAAATCGTTTTTTTTTTAAACCCAGCCCTACTATACAGCCAAACATATGTTCACATATGTGAGATGCATTGTACCATATTATGGTACAATGCATCTTGAAGAGTTTTGAATAGCTTGCTGCAAAGTGTGGTTAAGTTACAATCCATCACACTAACCTCTCTGTTCCTCCCCCTGATGAATAATGATGCACTCTGTGGCACTGTGGCCAGTCAATCACACTCTACTATGCATCGTGACCCCATCATACATCAAACAGACCTGATCACTGTGACTCGAAGACTTCACCTCATACTCAGGCAAGCCAAAGGAATTAAACAGTCAGTCTATTTCCACATAACCGTGCCATGACAGCGCCGTAAAGGCCGTTAGCTCAGTACAAGAGCAACTACAAGAAAATGGTCACTCACCGAAGTCATGAAACACAGAGTTAATGAGAGTGTAACATTTTTGTTGAAATGAATGGGATTATTAAGTCAAACATTAGTTACAATAACTGGTTGCTGCCTCTATGAGAACCTTCACTTAGGAAGAAATTAAAGACTGAAGGTAAAATCTACAAAAGGTCAGAGCTCTAAGATGACTACTCTAATTAGTGTTACCTTCAAAGACGAGGAGGTCTCTCCTCTTCAGGAAAAAAACAGTCTCCTGCACGTCTGTGAGTAAGAGGGCCTGGGAGAAGCTCTAAAAAAGCTCTGAGCTAAGTTTTCTCTGTCTCGTCTTACAGTATAATTATTATTGTACCATTTTCTTTTAACAGTCCTGTCCATTGCATTACATCCTCTTTAAACACTCCCCCTGCTTGTCTTTTGCATTACTTCGCCTTCAGCTAACATTTGAAATTACTGAGCGAGCATGTACACACTCATTTCTAACCTTAAACATGTACTTTCCTATTCTTGTCTACCCACCTTTACATATCTATGATTTTTCCCCCCCTTTTTTTAACTGCTTTTTTCTTTCTCTATTTGCTCATTCCCTCATTCCTCCTGCATGAAGGTCCACTATCAATCTCTGTAAGTCGTCTTAGTGAGTCCCTGCAGGCCTCCAAGTCTCCAGGAGCCCTCAAGTCCAGCTTGTCACACATATTAATGCTGCACATTGATGCAGGACTAATATGATCACTCATGTTCTTCTCCCCAGTGTTCCCCTCAGGGATGAAATCAGAGACTGAGACAATAATGCTTTTACATCAAAAAATTACATTAATGCCCTAAATCGATGGCAATTTAAAATGTTGCACCAGACTTAACAGCCAAGATGACTCTGAACTGAGCAGCAGTGATGAGAAAACCACTTTGAAAGCATAGTTTTGTAAGCTACTAACCCTTCACCAAGCCCCACCCACCTTAATTACTGTAGCTTTCCTTTCTCGCATTTCTCATATGCAGTTTACAGTGACGATGGAAAGTGATAAGTGGCAGATTGCACACTAATGCTAATGTGTTAACTCAATGAGACAGCTGAAAAGTTTGTCTCTCTGACATATTTTCAAACAAGAACCCTGTAAAAGGGTCTCAAATATGTAAAGTGACTTAACAGCTATGTGCATAATGTAACATTAAGACTTAGGCTAAAGCTATCTCCAAACATTGCTCAGATTGTAAGCTACAAAGGATGACAGAAATACATTAATCAACACTGGAAAAGGAAGCACAGGGATTAGATTGAGTACAATGGACCTTGATACAATCACCCATTCAGACCAGCTAGACCACGATCGCCTCAGGAAGACAGCTGGGATGAGAGCTAAGCAAACCTGGCTTAGACCTAAGAGAGCAAGCCAGAAAGGGATGCATCATCAGTAGGGCCTGGTATTGGTACTTAATACCTTTAAGGCATGAATTGAAATAACCCAGTAACAAGTAGTATTGAAACTTATCCAGTCAAACGATACTTGCTTTCAATCGTTTTTGTAGCCAGATCTAGAAAACGATGACTACTTGTATGGTTTTGGCACCAACATGTTCTAATAAAAAATAAAAATAAAATGTGGAGGCTAATTTCAGGAAAATCTGTGAATATAACTAACACGGTGAAGCACGTAATAAAGCATGAAGAAAACTTTAGGATGGACAGCTGCTACATGTTAAAAAAAAGGTACCAAACAGAGTACTCTTGGTATCAGTATCACTTACTGGTATTGGTCCTGTTATCATGATTTTTTTAAATGATATCCAGCCCCAATCATCAGTCCACTTTGATTCTGCACCAGCCCACATCCTCCTCAGTAACTAATCCTAATTTAACCCCTGGGAATAAACCATGAGTTTGGAAAATGCAGTGGTACCTAACATAAGTAAGCTAGCTCGCTGGAAATGTTAACGTTTGCATCTCATATGTTACAGTACATAAAGACAAAGTTTTATCCATTCCTCATATGTTTTCTCTTGCGTTTTACATTTTTGAAAGACTGCAAAAAACACACCACCCTCCAAGCTCATGAGACACAAGAGCCCTATGCACACCCCTGCATCATGTAGAGAAACACAAAGCTCAACAGGCCTGCAATGCTATCATTACAGTTGTCAATCTATGATTGGACAATTGCTGTTTGGAGGAGGGGCTTGTGAAGGGTCAATTAATTCACACTGTTGAATTGACCTACAGCAAAGCTACCGTAGGGAAAAAATCTAGTAGAAACCCAAAATAAAAGTATGAGCATGAAAATGAGAATAAGATGGTGTCTTTACATTATTATTTTATGTACATGGTGTTCACTAGTCCCCTGCACTGCATGCTGAGCAGTCAGAAGATAAAGGGAGAACTGGCTCTTGTCCATCAGTTTATTTGGCTTCACTTTTGCATAGTGGGAGGAAGTGGTGACCTGTTGTCTTCATATACAGTCCTTTGCATGTGGTGCTTTTCCATCCAACCATCAGCAGTGTTTAAGTATAGAAAATAATTTGTCTTCAGGATATACTGCTAAAGAAGAGAATTGCATAAATAATTTAACAGACACCCAAGGTAACAATGTACATGTGCACATAAGCATGTTGTATGTGTGAATACAGCTAGTGTTTCATGTGTAAATGAGTTTCTTTTGTCTTTAATTACAATGCAAAATGCAGCACTGTTTCCTTATGCTGATGCATGTTTCCAGAATGAAGAAATATTCCTGTGTCTCAGCCCACCTCCACTGTGCTCAGGATGTCATGCACTATGATGGGAGCTGACGAGGTCTGAGGGTAATTGGCTTTGTAAAATCTGACTCAAAATGCAAATTTATGTCAACGTTTTCGCAGGTGTTTCTACTTTTATTGAATAACTCGAAACAAGAGAGTACAAACAAACTGCAACTTGTGACAGCTCTATAAATAATATCCATGCGTACACAGGAATCCAGCTGAATTACTGATTGCAATCACGGATACCATAAATGAAGTTGTACAATGTTCTTGTTTTGATCAGAGATTTCAGTCTCATGCTGAGGAAATGTTTCTGAGCTCATGTGGAAGCTGTACAATAACTGCCCTGTGGCATTTCCCTGAAAAAACTGTATGTCCAAATGAAGCAGAGGAGGAGAACATGCTGATTAGAGGAACAGCGTACCATACTGTGCTAGGCCTAATTGTTTTGTACAAACAAAAGCATATAGTTAAGGCTGTATAAGCCATGTTGTATTGTGGTTTCCCTCAGGCCAAAGACTAGATCTACTTGCTTTATTCAATTAATTGTAGGCTTAAATTGTTGTTCTCACTGCTTTTGTATGCACCTCTGTCATGTCTGCAGTATCCATGAATCATAAATCATTAAGACTGCATGACTTAGCAAAAAATCAGAAAGTAGCATTCAAAAATAATGGCCTAATGAGCCCATGGTTAACATCATAAACATCACTGTCTGCTGATTCATTCAACTGTGTCAAATTTAATTAATAGTGAATAATAAGTATTTACAAACAAATCACACACTGTAAGAAACTAATGCTGGGCTTTGATTAGCTGACTCATTAATCAGTCCTGGGCTGCCCGTTCATCTTTCTCCATCTTTCATCTGAGGCTGATATGCAGTCAGTTAATCCCCCGCTGTATTTATTGTAATTCTGTCCGAATACCATAAATCAGCAAGCAGCGCTTTATTACTTATGCACTGAGCAGTAATAAAGCATTAATTGGCTATTCAGGGAATAAAGAAGCATGTGTATCAGTCAAAGGTGCAACAATACATCAGCTAATTTGGAAAATAATCCTCTCAGATATGCAGTAAATGTTGCAAAAAAGTGGACCCAATGGGTGCAGCATGAGCTGTATGTTGTGTTTTTGACCGAGGAGGTCCGCTGATATGATGCAACATGACTGTAATGAGCTGCCAAATGTACGGGATAAGTATGCATATATTTTGCAGTCAAGTTTTGAGGAAGTTTCACAGCTAGTAGCCGATGTCTGTCTCAAGCTTCTAGGTTTAATGCAAGACGATTAGCTTGACCTATGAATGGCCTTTTAAAGGGATAGTTCAGAATATTTGAAGTGCAGTTGTATGAGGTATTTAATAGTCAGTGTGTTAGCTATAATAGATGGTGGTTGGCATGCCTCCAGTTAGGAGAATCAGAGAGGAGTACCAGCCTGGAGGCTAAGCAATGTTCTGCTGTGGACAAGGTCAACAACAAAAGGTGTTTTAGCCACCTATAACGGCCCATCTAAAAATATTCAATATTAGTTTAACTGTACAGCATATTTAGATTTTGTTCACCACTTGACCTTACCGTCAGGCAGCCTTTTCCAACAGGAAAGCTGTTATATACTTTTAATACAGATATCACTCTCTCACTCACAATGAACACAACATACTACATATTCTGTAAGATAAAATTACTGGTTTGCCAATGGAATCTGGTTGGTTTAGAGAGAGTGAAACTTGGCTTATAAAACTGTGGTTTCCCATTGGAAAAAGCTGTCTGATGGCAAGGTAATGCTGTGCAGGGCCAATTAAATGCATCGCCCATATAGGCAGTCGCCTAGGGCACTGGTTACCCTCAAAGGAAAAATAAAAACTGAATAAATACAAATTTGTGGGTGGGTTTATTTGTATAGTGCCACTTTATATGCAGTAGAATGACACAGAGGACTTAATGCAGTGGCCTCAGAGAGGTTGAAAAACAACAACATAAGGCTGCTGTTTCGAAAGAATACCTTTATTAACCAGAGCACTCACATAAGAATGTAGCTCTAGCAGAGTGCTACATATTTTTGAACTTATGAACGATTCTCTGTCGAAACAGCTGTTTGCGGCTTGCAGCTGAGCTCTCTTTCTCTCTCTCTGCCTTACACGCACCCACTATACACACCAAACAGTGCTGTTCTGAAACAACAGTGAAGCAATACATACACATATCCCTGCCAATAATTTTGCTATTTTTCTATAGATACATTAAAGTTTAAACAAAGGGAACAAAAGATACAAGACCCCTCGTGGCACTGGGCTTGTGCTGACCATGTCCACAGCAATTCATTAGCTTCTGTGCTGGTACTCCTTTCTGTTTCTCCAAATTGGGGGCATGCCGATAGTATAATACCCTGACTACGGATAATATTGGGGTCACAATTTCAATGTTAAATCAAAAATCGTTTGAAATGAACTTTCAGTTTCAATAATCGAATTGAAAAGGCAGAATCTGTGATCCTCACAGTATTTGTTTTCTCTTCGCACCTGCCTACTTGCAGCATCCAGCACAGGGGCATTTCTAGAGGGGGAGCATGGGGGGCGAGAGGCCTACCCTGAAATCTGGCGATCCCTGATGACACCCCATTGTGTGCTTGCAGGCAGTGCCCCCACTTGGCCCACCCCTCAGAAAATCGCATTGAATCATCACCTTAATATTGAGAGTCAAACTGAATTGTGGATTTGGAGAATTGTGGCACCCCTGATGGTTAAGTGCCTCATACAACCCCGCTTCAGATAATCCAAACACTCCCTATAAAGAAAATGAGATCTACGCAACTGCTTCTCACACTTTAAGCACCAAATGCCGTGCAGAGACTAAGAGACTAACATGTTTATAAATGGCTCATTAGTACTTGTGCATAAATATAAAGTGTCTTCCTACATGGGGTTTATGTAGCCTGCCATCATGTCAGCAGTGTGAGCGCGAGTCAGATGGTGTGTTTTTCTGCGGTGCTGTTACAATCTGCTCTCACACTCTCCCCAGTCCACCCAGTCTACCCACCACAACTTATATCAATGCGGGTAATTTCCTCCCTCTCTTTACAGCCTTCTCCTCCTCTGCTCTGACAATATTCATTTTGAGCAATTGACTAACATCTGCTCATCAGCAGCACAACGCTCTGTTTACATTCATCGTCTCCAAAAACCCGCGCACCGGAGCCCATATGGCTCCACCTGCCCCTCACTCACCCCCCAACCCCGCCCCCACCTCTGTCCCTGTAGTTATCCTGGCCGCCTGTCCCCCTGTGGACTGTTTTCTCTGAGTACTGCAGCAGCACCGAGCTGGCTATAAATCACATTGCATTATCACCGCGCCGCGCTTCGCCTTCACGCTCTGCCCGCCCAGTGCGCGCCTACGATTGGCCGCTGGAGCTCCTTGGCCGGCCTCTGCGAGCGAGACATCGGCGCAATCGTAAATCCCGCCTCCTTCCTTGGGGCCTGTGATTGGGGGAAGGGGATCTCCTTGAACTGTCAATCATGCGCTTTCTTGTGCGCCTCGCATTCAGTGCTGCTCCCTGCGACGCGCGGAGTGCGGAGCGACGAGACGCGCTGCATACCAACAGAGACGTACGGGAGCAGGCTAATTAGAGGCTGGAGTGGCGACTTGCGACTGGCCAGGACGCACAGACTCCATCCTGTTCTCTGACCAAAAACAGATTTATGTCAAGTCAGTGGACAGTTTGATTTTTTTCGTCTCATGCATTTTAGCAAAGATTCTCTCTTTCCCACAGAGATAAACTAAGTGTCTGTCTGGGATATTTGTTTTTTTTCTGCACTGATTTCTGGTTCAGAGATTCCTCCACGCAGGAGAAGACAAACAGCCCTCTCCATCTCTCCGACATCAAAAGGAAAAGTGGACACAAGACTGATGTTTTCCAGTCACATGTAGAAGCGTTGGACTATTTGCTGTTGACATTCATTCACTGGGTCGTTTTTTTAATACACAGACTCCCCCGCAGAGGAATACCAAGGCATTAGGCTGCAAAAAACAAGCAGAGAATCAATCAGAACTCCATCATGGGCTGCCCCCTCTTGCGGAACGCGTTGGCTGGTTTGATCCTGGTTCTGCTGTCGAAAGGTAAGTTCTTACAAGCTACTTTAGCGATGCGCTGACGGCTCTGCGCTGCATGCATCTTCGCCTTTCATTTTTCTGAAAACGGCTGTGGAGGTGAATACTAATGATGAAGAGGAAGGGGAGGGGGGTCTACCTGCCTGTGAATCACGCGTGTCTGCTGTGGCACTGCGCTCCAGCTTCACATTTCCTCACGCAGATACAGTATAAATGTGTGTGTGTGTGTGTGTGTGTGTGTGTGTGTGTGTGTGTGTGTGTGTGTGTGTGCGTGCGTGCATGCGAGCGCAGGGGCCAGGTTCATCTCCAAGCCAACCTCGTGGCTCAGTGTAAGCAACGAGTGATGCATGTTAAGATGTTTACTATGAAAAAACACTCCAATCCCCAGTCGTGTGTGAACATTCCTTTACGTGACATGAATGGCCTGGTATCCCACGCACATGACGCACCACCAGTGCAAAGAGAAGGAGGGGTGGTGGTGGTGGTGGTATTGGTGGGGGGGTAACATAAGTACTGGTAGAAGCAATGCAGAGAGACTCAGGAGAGAAAGCCAGTGTTTTGTTCTCTGTCTTCAAACCCAAGGTCGAGAGGAATAAATGGTGAAGGATGGACAGTCTGGGGATTGGGGGGGTGGGGGGGGGGTCAAACATGCAGTGGGAACTCAAGCTTAAATTTCTTCTTTCATCTCTGGCGTAAAGCATCTTCCCTGCAGCCCAACGAGACAGACAAACATTCATCTGGTCAGAAATTCCTGCAGTTCAAGGCTGTCACAGATAACTCGCACAAGCAGAAGATCAGATGGCGTATTAAACTGCTTCATTATGAACAACACAAACAGACAGACAGTGTTGATATGTTGTTTTTGTCCACAGGGAGGGATGACCAGGGAATACTTAAAACCCTCTTCCATTTTTTTGTTATGCATTTAGGTGACGGTAGACCAGCAACTCCAGTGTTCTGAGTTAAAATGACTGAATTTGCATGTGGAGTTTGTTTGGTATAGAGAGAACGCTTTACCTGGCCATCACACAGCTGTTTCCAATGGGAAACTATAATCATATAAATCAAATATCACCCTCTTCAAACCAACCAAACTCCATAGGCAAAGCAGTAATTTTACCTCGCAGAAAACAAGAGTTTCTAGTCTTATCTGTTCGTTAGTTTGTGTTATTGTGTGACCTCGGTGAATCCAAAGTATCCTTTGAAAACACAAAGTCACACAATGACACCAATGAACTAACAGCACAAAGCAGCAGTGAGTCAGTAATTACCGTATTCTGTGAGGTAAAATGACTGATCTCGCCCGTGGAGTTTTGTAGGTTTTGAGAGAGCGATATTTTGCTTATATCACGTCCATCAGTTTCCCATCAGGAAAGGCAGTCTCCTCTTCTCTGCTTCTCCAAACTGGAAGCATGCTGACAGTTATCTACTGTAGGTAATATACTGACTATTGATAAGTACCTTATACAACCCCTCTTCAAATAAACTAACAAACTATCCCTTTAACATGCTTCATTATGAATACACAAACAGACAGTGTTGGTGTCCACAGGGAACGCTGACCAGGGAATATTTAAAACCCTCGTGCATTTTTCATCATGCCATCCTCTAATATTCTCACCATGCATTGGGATGTCCCACCATATATTAGTCGCGCACGCTATCCTCAACATATTTCCCCCCTGCCCGTCTAACATCAACACACACACACACAAACACACACACCTGGCTCAATTAGTCCTGCCTTCATCCTGTGGGAAATCAGTATATAAATAAATTACTCCGGCCCTTAATAACAATAATTGATGTGTCAGTGCAATAAGATGTGAGGTTAACAACCTGCAGATGCAGACGGGCTGCAGCCTCCTGCTCCTGAGCTCCTTGTGGGCAGGAGAGCCCAGCTGGTCATGGTTGGCTTGCCACAGCGAGCCCCTTCTCCACACCAGGCAGAGAGCAGACGGACAGCCCTGCAGGACGTACACACACACACACAAACACAATGGGCTCAGCACCAACCACACAAACCGACCCTGCAACCACACTGAGTCTCATTTCAGCTTTCGGCGCTCTGAATTTGTAACCTGTGGGTTTTTTAGGAGATGTGAAGGTGTGACCAATCATGTAAGCCACAGTTGAGGAATGATTGGATATTGATGTGAGTTGTGCACATTGCAGCACATGTGAATCAGATTCATCTTGGGGAGCGGGATCCCGCCTGCTGCTCTGAGTTGCTCAAGGTCCACAACACGTCTGTCTTTAAGGGTAGAAAGCATGCATTATAAAGGAAGAACATGCCTGTTAAAAGGGCACCGTCCATTGCTTGATAAATCATGCAGCAGTGGAATAATCCTTTTTATCCTTAAAGGGATAGTTCGAATCATTGGGATGTATGAAGTACTTATCAATAGTTGGTGTATTAGCTACAGTAAATTGTGGTTGGCATGACTCCAGTTTGGAGAAGCAGAGAGGGGCACCAGCATGGAGGCTAAGCAATGTACTGGTATGGACGGGGTCAGTCAATATTTTCATCACTTTACTTTGCCGTCACAGCCTTGTCTGATGGGAAACTGTTGGTATATAAGCCAAACATTGCTTTCTCAAAATCAACCAAACAGCATAAGTGAAATCCGTAATTGCAGTATACAGAAGCTGCCTCGGTCTGTTACTTTGTTTGTGGTATTGTGTGACTTCGATGAATCCAAACTAACAACAACAAACAACCCCACTTAACATAATGTGAACTATGCCTTTAAGAGTCAGGCTGGTGTGGGTTGCTTAAATGCTTCATCACCTCAGTTTGTTTCTCGCTGTGTGTGACTTATTATTGCCAGGTTAACGATATACAAGACAAATTCCTCTGAATGACTGTACAGTGTTTTATTCATTTGAAGATGCTTCTACCTCTTGACAGAGATTATCAGTCATTTAGCCACTTCACATTATGCAAAACAAATATTTATTAAGAGAGAGCACTATTTTATCTTTCATACCCTCAGAAACAGATAGTGAAATGTGTTTCAGACCTGTATAATGGCATGCCAACCAGGTTGAAAAAGGCCTTTTTTTATGCTGCAAAACACAATTAGGCTATTCAAAGGTTTCCTACTGGCTTGGCGTGTGAATGCACAAACCACTCCATGGGTGTGATGGCCAGCTCCTGGCATGCCATCATGCCTTTCCCTTCCTCAGTCATTCTCCCTCATCTTCCACTTAAAATGTCTGAGAACCATAACTCCAGGAATCTACATGGCCAAGCGCCCACTCATACATATAGTAAAATATCTACACATTTCTGGCACACAAGCTGCCTGCGATTAATCAAAACCTGTTTCATCTATGAGACCAGACACTGTGATGGAACATTAAGGCTGCGAATGTATCCACACACACACACACACACACACACACACACACACACACACACAAACATGCACCCCCACACCCCCACACGAAATTAAACAATTTACCCTGCGCTCAAAGGATTTCTGTTATGACAGAAACCTGCAAGATCTGATAATGAGAATAATGCCGTCATTGATTCAGTGAAAAGTGAAGATGACAAGAGAAATTGCCTCTGCTTACGGTGGTACATTAGGTCACAGCAGAGGATGTTTAAGGTTATATACCATACATAATTATATACCAAATTTTAATCCTATATTTAGATGTTTAAAGGAGCAATATAGAAAAAATGTGCATCCAAAAATGAGTACTGCAGTCCAAATAGTGAGTTAGAGCCATAGACTGTATATTAATTAGGTTGAATTCCTATTTAATATACAGCCTATGGTTGAAGTGAGTTATTTCCCCCCGTCCTCTCCTCCCCAGACTCAAGGAAGCTCAGTCAGGCTGCAGAAACACTGCAGGAGCGCAAGATGAGCACACCCTTGTAATCTGACAATAACAAGTGACGGCATTTCCTACACTATAAGCTGATCAGCTGTTTATATAATTGTCAGTTGTCTGTCAATGTAAAACTACGTCCATAATCCTGAAAACAAAAACCCACGGCTCTGAAAATACACAGTTTAGTTCAGTGACTGTCTGCCTCACTGCCTTCCAGACTCCATTAACATATTGCTCAATTTAACTGTTATAAACATCTGCTCCTTATAAAAATTAATGATTTCTTTCAACTCATAAATAGTTACTTACTCATTCGGTGAACATTCAGCATTAATTTGAACTCTAATTAATGTAAAGCAGGCGAACAGAAATAGAAGTTACAGACCGAAATAGATATTTCAAAGGTGAACATGCTGGCTGGAGCATTGCTGTCAGAGAAGCAAGTATTTCAGTTTAGAATGTTTCCTTAATCTCTGATGACATATCATGGTCATATTATGATTTATTACAGTATATTATGTACTATGCATTTCTCCTTAAGAGACAGATTTCAGCCTTACAGGTAACCATTAATGCTATTATTCCAGGAAATCACACTTTCATACTGTGCGATATATGTTACATATAATGTTCAAACAGTCCAACAGATGGGTCTTCCCACCAACATGCTCTGCTGTGATGGAGGTTCTGGTAAGAGGAAGTGTTCAGGGCAGGAACACAGGTGAAAACAGGCGGGGTCGCTTTGTAGCCCACCATCCTTCTTGTTTCAGCAACATATGGGGGCCAAGTGGGGTCAATGCGCATTGCACATGTTAGCACGTAGCCACCTTTCGTCCCTGCACCCCCTCACACACACACATACACACACTCGACTGGATCACCAGTCTTGGCTTGGAGATGAAGAGAAGGGAGATGCCAGCATCAACAGATGCCTTGCGCTCCTATTCTGGAGGGGCCTCTGCTTTTTCTCCCTCCCTTTGAAATCCATGGTTTCTGTGTGCTGTTGTTCTCCATGTTTGGCTCAGAAATGCTCTGCCATTTTGGCAGGTTTTATTTATCTGCAAGTGTTGGAGTGAGAGGGCCTGGATTTGGTCTCAAGAGCCCCAGGGACATGGGTTGGAGGTTTAACCAGCCTGGAGTGGGTCTGTGGTCTGAATGTTTTCCCCTCGGGTTTCACTTCACTATTTCTCTTGCTGCTCTGCGGTGGCCCATGGCGCTATGAATCCAACTTCCTCCACTGAATCTATTCCTCACACACAGTGGAGACGAGATAGTACCTTAAGAACTATCTTGTCTCCAGCTGGGTTTTGACCTCACACTGGCAGAGACAGGTGCTGTGATGGAAAACAAATATAGGAGTTTGTTGTTGTATGGAATCTTAATTGAGAGTTGGTATACGCAACAAAAAGCAGAGCTTTTGGAGAACAAAGGACGGTGTATTGGAGAAGAGTCGTGAGATGTGTTTTAATTTGTATTGATTTTGATATATTTCAGTGTTGTTGGATGTAGCAACGTTAGGAAATGCTGTTAGGGTGAAAGAAAGTGAGAACAATCATTTCTAATCTTAAAGCAGCGGAAACATTTTGAAAACTTACTAGAAGTTACTGAAAAGACTCAAATACCACCCACTGATGATTTAGTAGAATCACTTTAGAAGGGAAACAGCCATTGTATCATGACTTTATTCTTCTGAATGCACTGCAAAGAATGCTGTCATACCTAGCAACCACTGACAGTACTTTTATTGGATTTCAAGGTATTAAGGATCCACATCAAGGTCTGTAAAGTACAACCAGTTAAGTTCAGTCTTATTGTCTCACATGGGAAATGTGAGTATCAGAATGGCAAAAACTGACACACCAAAGCAGAATCAAGCTTCAGTTAAATATGATTTTGAAGGAGGAGCATCATATGCAGTAGAATAAGTGGACAGACCTTCTGGGTCTGAAGAGTGGAAGAACTTTAAATCTGCATTTTTACTAATGATCAGCAGGGGGCGACACCACTGGTTGCAAAAAGAAGTCAGATTGTGTATAAGCCTTATGGCAAAATCACCCTACTCGTCACTTAGTTTATGACCTCATTAAGTGTTTCTTAATGAGTTTATGGTCTCATCCGTTCAAATTGTAAATTATGTCCCATAGGTATCATTAAAGTAAAATAGCAGTAAGCAGAGTATGCTTTAGGGCGAGGCTATGGTGTTATCAACAAGTCATTCTCATTGAGTCGATCCAGTACAACACACAGGATTCACAAAACTGACAAACTTGGCAGTGTTGATCAAATATGGATCAATATTTTGTTACTACATTGCCTATTTATCACTTGAAATATTTTATTGTACTGTTTAGTTTTAATAGAATAAAGAGTCATCAGACGGCTGCTATTGGGTTTCTACCTTCCAACAGGGCCTCTTGAAACTCAGATCAAATTGTAAAACTAGGCAGTGTTGATCAAATATGGATCAAGATTCTGTTGCTTCTGCTTAAAATGTTTTTAGAAACATAATTTAGTGTACTGTTTAGTTGTAGTACCAGAAAAATTGCAACCAGGCAGACCACCATTATTTCCTCCTGAATGGACTAGCCAAAACTACCCAAATTGCAGCATGTCACCCACCAGCTCTGCGCACTCGTAAGTACTGCGCTTGCTCTGGTTGCAAAAAAACAATATGGCAACCCCCTTAATACCAAACTTGAGGCTTTTAAATTGTAGTCCACAAACCACAGTCACAGTCACAGTAGCTTGGTCAACTCTAAGGTCTATAGTAAACATAAATTTGTAAAAATAAATTAAAACACATGTGGCCAGTTGGTAAGCAAAAGTGAAAAAATAAGACAACAGGACAATAAGACAGGGACCAGAGCTGGGCGGAATGGCCGGAAATTTATTTCATGGTATAATTTGAAGCAGAGACTGTTAACAGTATAGATTACAGTATATTTGTTTTTCTTACAATGTAAATCCTTTTAAAGGGGTAAAACAATGATATGACAGCTATACGGTAGCTTTTACTGAACTCTGAACTGTATTACATTAACATATTTACATAGTAACAAGGTATTTTAAGAGCATTTAACGCGCAAAACTGGAATAAAAAAATACAAAACCTTTTCTCAAGTATATCAAGTATTACCACCTCTTGTACCCACTGCTGCCTAACAAATTTTAAGATTTTTGTTTTCTGTAAGTTGTCTCATTGACACTTTTTTTTTTGGCAAAGTGAGGGCTCCATCAGTCAGCATGTTATAACAGCAGGGTCAAACTTAAAGAGAGAGTTTGCCCCAAAATCAAAAATACAAACAAGCCTTGGTAAAACATACTGCAGGCCAGGGGAAAAATATCCCCTGGCCTGCAGTATGTTTTACCAATCTAATCTTTTTGGTGTGAGTCACAGAGTTTTGGAGATATGAGCTGGAGATGTCTGTCCTAACTAAATGGCATTTGGCTTGTGATGCTCTAAGCACCAAAAAAAGTACATTTGAAAAATTCAAAACTCGTGAGCAGTTTCATGCAAGAACTACTTTCTTTCTGCAGCAGAATCTACCGGAACTACTTTCTTCTCCACTAGAAAGAAAGTAGTCCCTACATGAAACTGCTCACAATAAGGTCTGTGAATTATCTTGAGTAGCCAGGTCATGATTTTTGGAAAGAGACACTGGTTTTGAATTTTTCAAAAGTATCTTTTTGGTGCTTTGAGCACCACAACCTGAGTGCCATTTAGTCCCATTACATGACTCTGGCTGACATCTCAAAAACTCTGCAACACACACTTTTTTGGGGTGAACTGTCCCTTTATTATTGTAGGGCTAATTCATACTGATGTGCTTTTTATACTGTCAACTCCTAACAGGGAAGGACTTTTTGGCAACTACAAAGGTTGTGAATGAAGTGATCTTATTGCACGTACTAAAAAGAAATGTTTGAATCTATTGCACCTGGCTCTGGGGAGTCTTTACCTCCGCCCTAAAAGAGGCAGCTCAAACTCCTTTATTTAAGGTGTCAGGTACCAGTGGCAATACTAAATGACCGGAGCAGAAAGGAATCTTGAGTTGTATTCATTATCATGCCCTCACTTCGCGGGTTTTGCAGCATTTCCAATTACAGGGGAGACAGAGATGAATAACCCCTGAGCTGGTGACCCCGCGACCCGCCAGGCTGAAGCTGAACTCTGCATCTCGTAAGTGTTAGCAGCTATCTGGCCACAGCGGTGACTGAGAGGTCACAGGTTCAAATCCTTTGAGGATGGTTAGCCACAGTGTTGCTGCGGACGGTGCAGCACCACATCGCTGCCCTTGAGATTTCTCCTGTCGGTTTTGATAAACACTTGGCTGGGCCTCACATATTGGTTCGGGGGGTTGGCAATTACACATAGTGTCAGTGTCATAAATAATGATTACAGCGAGGCTTGTTTGCAATTATAATTACAGTTATAATATATGGAGTTCAGTGTAATGGAAAGGAACCAGGACCGCTTTCAGCTCGGGACAGGTAGTTATACTGTGTTTAATTACTGTAGTAATTCGCTTGGTTACAACCTCTCCTCGTCCTCCCTGTGTCCCAGTCCCAGCTTAAAGACCTGCGTCTGTCCGGCTGTGAATATGAACATTAGCTGTGGGTTCTCACTGTAACGAATGAAAGAGGGCTATGTTTTATTTAGTGCAGGGGAAGGATCATTCAAGAGGGAGCAGAGTGGCTGTAGAAACCAGAGTAAGTGGTGGCTCGTGTACTTACATCAACCACCACCCACGCAGCCACACACACACACACACACACACACACACACACACGCACACACACCCACACATGCTCGCACAGAGAAATAAACGTATGCATGCATACACTGTGGAATAGCTCCTTTACTTGGGCTGTGGGGAAGATGAATTTCAACAATTCCCCCGCTAAAGGTGTGAACGGTAAATCAATGGAAAGCCAATGGGGCCTGGGCAGGAGGGAGACGAGGGGACGTTTTTATATATATATATGTTCACACATCAGCATGGATATTAATAACTCTCATTGATCTCCGTTCAATAGTGTTCATATAGAGAAAATCGAATAAGTCTCAGCACAGTGCAGTTTTCTACTCTTCGGTTTTCAAGGCTTCAGTCCACACTGCAGATTGAGCTGTCTGCAGGGAGAAAGGGAGAGGGAGAAAAAGAGATGTTTTCTTGTTTGGTGATGTGCAGATGTTACACATTTAAGAGGAATGAATACTGTTAGAGGGGGAGGGAGAGCGCTGTGTGATTTTCTTCCCTCTATTCCTCTTCCTTCTAGTCTTTTTTTGTGTGCCGGGGAGTTAGCATCATTGGAAACACAATTCAGATTAGTGCAGGCGGCTCGTCCTAGGGGAGCCGGGAGGGACGAGGGTCCCGCTTCTCTCCCTGTCCTCATTACCAAAAGACAAGGAGCTCGCCGGCAAATCAATGGAAAAGGCTTAGGCACTAATGCAGGCCATGCCTGGTGATGGGACTTAGCTTTGTGTGTGTGTGTGTGTGTGTTTTTGTGTCTCACTCTGTTCATGTGTTTATGTGTGTGATCCTTCCCTCGTGTGTGTGTGTGTAGAAGTTTAATCATTTGTGCTACAACAGAAGGCTGGAGAAAAACATTAGTTTCAAACGACTCGCCGTTGGAGTAACCTCAAAACGTCCGGTTAACTGCGCTGATATTTACCACAGAGACATACGATAGCATGGAAGCCCTTTAATTACGCAGCGATAACGTCAGATTCATCAGTGAATCCATTTAGGCCAGTGCTAACACTGTTACCATTGTAATTATAATTGCTCAGGGCATTGTTGCCATGACTACTACTACTTCAATAGCCTGCAGTTGTGTACAACTTCCTTTACACTGACAAAAAAAACAGAACAGCACCTTGGTGTTTCCTGTCAACAACCCCCTGCAGCGGATGCCGGCATCAAACTACCTGTCTCACGGCTCAATCTGTGCCACATCTGTCCTCGCTGTTGCTGCGCTCGCATTTGCCTTCATCCCACACTCGCGCCTTTTTGTTTTGTTTACACAGGTAAAACTACTGGGTGCAACAAATGCTAAATAATGGTTTCATGTTGTGGATTTTCAGCCCCTCCGCCGCCTCTGACATCTCGTGGTGCTGGAGGTGTTTCTGGGTCTGTGCGGAGGGGAAGGGAGGGCAAGAGGGAAGAGAGGGAAATAAATAAAACTGAGGAAAACAGATCAATAAATATTTCAGCAGCTGCTCCCTTCACAGACTCCTCCTGAAGCCATAAGAGGTGGAGAGAAAGAGCCGGAGAGAGGGACGGATGGATGAAGAGAGGGAGAACAGGGGTAATTGTGTTCCAGACTCTCATTCACAGTGAGCGCAAGAGATGGAGGGTGAAAGAGAGAGACAGAGAATGGGGATAATTGTGTCCCAGACTTTAATAGACAGAGAGAGAAGGCATGAGTGAGGGGTGGAGAAGCGACACAGGGTGTGCTAATGAGCACCACATACCAACATTGTCTCCTATGGGAACAAAAAAAGGCATATGAGAGGCTGGGTCCCCGGACTTTGGCACTACATAATAGCGACTGTAAGAATCTCTCTCGTCCTGACTTTCGCATAATTCTAATTCCTGTCAGGAGTTAGCGACAGACCGTGTGGGTGTGTAGTTTGTGCAGCGAGCAGTTCTAAATGATAATGAGCCGGTCAGCAGCTGAGACGGCTAACGTGTTGCTGTGAATCAAGTGCGGCCAGCAGTCAGTGCCACCTTTCTCCAGTCATTAGCCGATATGTTCGCACGTTGGCATGAAATTTGCACACACAAATAGCACATTACATGCAGCGTGTGAGGGGTGGTATGTATGTTTAATGCAGAGGGTGAGAAGCAGCGGGTGGGGAAAGACAGAGGGATCTTATGAGGGTGGACAGGCTGGAGAGATGGAGGAGTTATGAAAAAATGATTGAAGGAGGGCTGCTGGGAGGGAGCAAGGGAAGAGAGACAGATGGTGTGAGGGAAGAAGGGGAGGAGGGATTCAAAGACCCGCAACAGGCAGTGATCGAGATGGATTGATTTTGCAGGCAGATGATTAGGTGGAATAAAAAACATGGCAGGTTTATCCTGCCAATGAAAACTGTGTTTGGGTGATATTGCTGTGAGTAGGAGTAGTAAAATTGTTTCAGGGTCACTTGTTGTGTGATATTGTGGCATTAAGGAGCTGGTGCTAATGTGATGTGCCACTGGTTAGGGAGTCATTTCAGCGAGGCAGCACACCTCTAATAAGACGCTCATACAGTGCGCCCACATCGTAATAAGTGGTTTGGAGCTTGTCAAGAATCCACAGGTTACATAAAATATTATATTTAGACACTCTTTAAAATTGCCTGCATACACAGCAATCAGATCCAGTGGAAGCTGCTTATAGTGATCATGGTTAACCTCTTTTCTTTTACCAAAAAGCTTGGGACAGAATCATTCCTATACAAATGCTGTTTAAAGAGACAGTTCTCCCCATAATCAAAAATACATATTTCAACTGTAGAGATGTCTGCCTTCTCTCCAATATAATGGGGAGAATATAACCGGAGGGCACTCAGTTTGTGGTGCACAAAGCACTAAAAAGCACATTTGAAACTCAACACCAGTGTCTCTCTCCAGAAATCATGACAGACGAAATCATGACCTAGTTACTCGGGATAATCCAGACCTTGTTGTGAGCAGTTTCATGTGCGAACTATTTTCTTCCTGCAGTAGAATCTACCAGAACTACTTTCTTTTACAAGGAAGTTCCTACGATGGCACAGGGCTCTGTGGTGGATGACTGTCATCCATGGCGATGGCTGACAGTCATCCACCACAGAGCCCTGTGCCATCGTAAATCATGATTTAAAAACCATCTGTACGTGAGGTAGTGCATTCCCATCTAGAATTGTGGTCTAAAAGTTGTGAGGGCAAATAAAAAGACGCTCTTGCTGCTGTTCATTGCCCTACCTCTCCATGCCCTATTTATTGTTCTTATTAAACACAACTAAGTAACAGACATGTGGTGCTGAGATGAAGACTTTTAAGCAGAGCAACAGTATCATCATCCATCGCAGTGTTTTACTGGGGGCATTGCCATATGCCAGTTTGGTAGACATTGCCCAACCCTAGTGTCTACATGAAACATGCTCACAGCAAGGTCTGTGGAGTATCTTGAGTGACCGCATCATGATTTGTGGAAAGAGACATTGCTGTTGAGTTTTTGAAATGTAGCTTTCTGGTGCTTTGAGCACCACAAGCCGAGTGCCATCTAGCTTCATTATATTGAAGAGAAGGCATCTCTATGGCTAATATCTCCCAAAACTCAGGAACTCTCACCAAAACTATCTAGGTGGATAAATAGCACGACAGGTTAGAGGTGAAATATGTTCTTTTGATTCTGAGGTGAACAGTAGATAATTCACTTATAGTAATGAAGTAGTTCACTTACAGTGTTTATTTTGGCTCTTTTCATACATGAATACATATTTAAGCAATTTTGTAAACTTCAGTAGGCTAGTTCAATTTTTTTTTCACTTTACTCCCATAATTCTTTACTTCACGGTAATGCATCTGCCTCCAGCTGGCTACCTGAGGCTGCTGCTGCGTGCACACTGAAATCATGACAAGAAAAGGAAAGTCATTTCTAAACGAATGAAAGTCATTTTCTCTCAGTGAAAACCCTAGTCTCCTCCAAGCTTATGACAAACTGCCATAAATGAGCAAACAAGATGCAGCAATGAAACTTGGTGTTCCTCAGATTGCCTTGTGTAGTCCGCTCCACCAAGGAGAAATAGTCTGCTAGCGATGGAGAAAGAAAACAAATGCATTCGGGTAAAGCACCTGTGGTTGAAGCCCAGTCGTGAAATGCCTCCTTGAGTGGGGCCTTAATGAGGGAAAAAGAACAAAGCTGCCCGTTTCATTAATTTAAATTTCTGTAATAAATAAATTTCAAGTCCTGTTTGCATGGGACAAGTATTACCAGGGGACCTCATGTGATGTGGAAATTACCCCGCGACGTCTACGTTTCATGCTGCGCATTTGCACAGGATAAGTCAAGTCTGTATTTTACTCAAATTTACTGACATTATACCCCAGATATGTCACAGCTCTGCTTAACATCAAAGTTTCAGAAACGGAGCATCTGTTCTTCAGCAGCCACATTAACTGCGGAAAGGGCCAGATCATTCATGATATCTCTGTCGTTCTCCCTCCTTTGATACGTTTGCCCAATCAGTGTTGAGTATTAGCGCGTGGGGCCTCTTGCTCAGTCGTGTTGAGTGGGGAACCCTTCATTTGTGACACTCTCGTTATACGTGCTGTATTTTTTTAATTGTGCACATTATACAAACTAATTATGTTTTGTAATGTGACAACGCTGTGGTTAAAATCTGGGTAGGTTTAGGGACATCAAACACTTGGTTAGAGTTAGGGAAAGATCATGGTTTGAGCAGAGGCTGCATGCGTCTTGATCGCCTCCTGGTGGCTGGCTGCAACACAGGTCATAATGTTAATAGATGGGACATGGGCCAAACTAAAACATTAAAGTTCACGTCAAATACATTTTTCCCAATGATGGTTTCCATCATTTTAGGTAGTTCATATCACACTGATGTTTGTTCAAGTAATAGTTTTTCTGATCAGTTTTGGTTGTATTTAGTGATTTGATTATATAAAAACAGGCTTTCATGATGCCATGATTTGATATCTGAGCTTGCGAGTGATTTTGCCGGCTGTATGGGTGAAAGTGCAGCTCCAATGCTGAACACCATTGCGACTCTCACTCCAAATGACCAACACACCAACATAAGACGGCAGCACTCATATCTGGGATATTTAAGCTTTACTTTTTGTGCAGTGGAGGACGTGTAGAAGTGTTGTTGGGTTTCAGACAGCTGCAGAGGAAGGACAACAGCTCTGAATGGCCTTTTTACTTTTTTATTTTCCCCTTTTTGGACTTCTTGATGTTGTGTGTGTAACCCAAAACATCCAACTTCGTATTCAACTTCATTTAGTCATCTGCAATCTTAAATAATATTCCTGGAATTGTTAAGTGAGTCATCTGAGTGTAGTGTAGAATTGTTGTGCCCATTTTCTTTGTTTGTTTGTTTCAAGCATAAATACAATTTGCACCTAACCTTCTCTGTCATCATCACTAGCATCAATATATCCAATCCGTTGACTGCTGTTCCACATATTATGAGCTGCAAACAAATTTTATTCGTGTTCATAACAGAAAACAAAAAATTTGAGCCCAAATCACTGAGATGGTGGTTCAACTGGTCTAATACCGTCACAGGAATTCTATGTTTGGTGAAATATGGTAAATTTTGCAGTGGAGTTTTTACTTTACAAATTATAGACACGGCAGATTCATGCAGGATCAAGATCGCAGCCGACCTCTGCAATTATTACAAATTATCAGACGATCCCAGGTAATACTAGTTCCATGCGAATGGGGCTTTAGATGGTAATTTGCACAAGAAATAAAGAAAAACAAAACAGTTATAATAATCACCAGCTTATTGTGATTAATTTGACCTGGACAGATGTGTTCACTGTGAGAGATTTAGACAGGACTAACATTAGATGTGCGGCTGCTGTTTGAAAAGCTACACAGTTAGGAAAACAACCCATGCCTGGTGGTAGTCTGTGCTTGATGTACACGTTGCTCCACACTACAGAGCTTATGCTGTGATTTAGAGATGTGCCACAAATCTCCTGTGGTTTAACGCTGCTGCCATGTGGTTCCGGCTCCAGCTGTGAAGGTGCCGGTGGGATTTTCTTGTTATAAAGTGTCCATATTAGCGCGACATTCTGACAGTAAAACTCAGTTAAGGAGAATTTCACTAAGGATTTGTCTGTGACAGCACATAAATGGACTTACAGCAAATGTTCCGCAGTGTCTTGAAAGATTTTGATTCTCCACATCCTCTGGGTGTTGGATGGTTAAAATTGCCTCACACGTTTTGAAGCGAAAGATCACAGGAGTAATTTTTGAACAAAATATCAGATTTGTGGTGATATTGTGGTAATTGGGATGTTAGGTGAGATTGCATCAAACATTTGTACTGCAATAGACCATTAATTGGGTTTGGGAGAAGACGCTGCTGTGTTATTGTATTATGATATTTCGCTAATTAGATGTGTGGATGGATAACACTAAAAGCCTGTGCTGCTCTTCCCGGTTTTGTAATGCAGAGAGTGAAATTCCATTAGTGCTTGGACCTGCATGGGGGCGGTTTTGAGTACAATATTCGACTCAGACATTAAGACATTTCCAGGGTATCGTGTGCTTTTAAATTAGGCTTCAATCACATTTTGGTCCTTTATGCGTTGGGGGATGTGACTGAATGCTGCTATCTAATTTGTTGTGTAATATCATTCCTGGACTGCCAGTGTGATTTCCAAATACTGATCAAAAATATTTTTCAGTACAAATTTCAAGGCTGTGGTTCCCTTTAAAAACACATGTCAATTACCTTTTTCCCTTCCCCTTGTGTTAGAGCTGCACTGAACATGAAGGAATGTGACCAAATTGTACTCATTAAAATGCACATCATTCCTGAGACACAAGTCAAATTTCCAATTAAAATTCCTCTTCATTCTGTCCTTGTTGAGCTGCTGGTTACTTTTAGTTGCAGCAGTTATTGCAGCACTACAGCACATGTAAATGTATCAATAAAAATGAATGCCAGAACCTAATATTCCCTGGGCGTTCTGGGTTAATGCTGTGTTTGATATGCTGATCAAATATAGTGCTGGAAGCAGCAAACAGGTTTAGTAAATACAAAAAGAAAACATTTTCTTAAAATCTCCTTATAGAAGCGAGTCTTTGAGATCATTTTGTCGCAGCAGCATAACATCACTCTCTCTCCCCATCATGGGGGGAACCGACTGTATCGATGTGACCTTTCTCTGGCCAGCAGACCTCCAATTCCATTAAGAAATAATGAACGTGTCAGAAAAGGGCAATTAGCTGCTTAATGTTGGGCAACAGTACTCTAATACAACATATTTTTGCTGACAAGTCAATATCCATACCTGACAACATCATCTCTACTTGAGACATGATAGGAGTTACGGGAAATCAGCGACTTACAATGTCTGTTTTCAACAACTTCTGAGTAGAAAACCCCTGTGTCATGCACATGCAGTATAATGGCAGCAACATCTTTTCTGTTTTTCATGATGTTATTTCAAAGTGTATACATCTCATTCATCTAAAATGTATGTATGTATGTTATTCCAGGTTTTCTAATGTTAGGTTGGAGATCTAATTTACCTGTTGGGCCACAGACTAAAGAAAATGACAGCTTGAGTTTACAAAACACTAGCAGTCAGGCTGTATTCACACCAAATCAGACACCTCCAACACTACGAGATGTCAGACCAAATCAAGCAATTAGCGCAGGGTTGTGCAGTTGTGTGGGCATGTGTCTCCAATGTGTCTCCAATGCTGCCTAAAGTGATGCACTGATCCAGTACCACAAATTTCATCAACCCTCAAAACGGGACCCTGCTACTTCCAAACAGCCCCCCCCCCCCCTAGGATGGCAAAGTCATGTTCTATGGCATTCATTCTCTGTATATACTTGTTCATGTTCAGGCCATACCGCAATGATAGCATTCACACCCATATGGGATTGCTCTACAGCTGTTACCAAATAATATGTATTTTGTAATGCACTGTTGCACTACTGGGTGATACACAAAGTCAGTATCAGTATCAGTCAGTATCAGAATCAGTATTAGGAAGGAAAAAGTGGTATTGAAACAAATTTTCCTTGACCATAATCATTGTTGCGATTTTACAGCATAAACTGCAGCCAGAGGTAGACATTGAAGCTGGGTCTACACAATAAACCAAGTGGGAACACAAACAGGAGAGAATCATCATTTGGTCCATGAATTATGCCTGGATTGTGTTTGGTTTCACAGATATTTCAGGCTGAGTTAGTCCAACTGGCAGCGAGATGCCACTTTTGGGTGATTAATCCAAGATGCTAGCAAAGCAACACAGAGCAGATTGGTTAGACGAACGTGTCTATATATCTTTAAACGTTACAGTTATGGCTGAAAATGATGGCAATAAACAGTAAACAGGTTTGCCAATTTCACATATCTCTGCGGTTCAAATCAGCTGCCAGTTGTATATCTGAAAGTGACTGTGGCTGTTAGTATGTCACGGTGATTACTGTCTATAGAAATGATTGTTTCACTGTTGCTTTTAAAAACAAAACTGTTTTGTGTTTCTGCTGTGATAGACTAAATGGGGAAAAAAAATCTGTGATATAGATGCCTTTATGGACTGGGTGATGATGTGATGCCAGGCCACTATTAGGAAATAAAATGTGAGAAGGTTCAAGATTAAAAAGAAACACTGGAGTTTTGCAAAAACAACAAAACAAAATCCATATCAGGGTGATGTCAGAGCAAGAAGATTCAAATCAGATGATATCTGAACCACAGAAGATGAACAACCCAATTCAACACCTGTTATTAAGCGTCATGTTGGACTATTTATCATAAATATCTGCCTTTATCAAACCTGCACTTACCTTTGTTTGTTATTTGGGGTTTGACAGCTGTAATCAGAATTGATCTGTATACTGCAGGGAGGCAGCTAAATCAGACATGACAAATGTGGGGCAGACAGTGCAGGTGTTTTCTCAATCAGGCCGACGTGATTGATCCTCTCTTGAATCCATCACGATCAAGCCTTATTGACGCTGGGCTTCTATTAAGTATTTTTTTTTATTTTGGCGGGGAGAAAGAAAAGAAAGATAGCATCTGATCGACTACAGTGCATAAAGTTCTGGCAAATAAATGCATTTCAATTCAGTTTTGCAGAGCATTTATAAATCCAAAAAATGTTGGAAGGAATTCTGCTGGTGCTATTGATTTTCCTTTAATTAGATTTTTTTTTTTTACCAGTCTAGTTTTGTGTAGTGAATTAATGTTAGGAGTTATGATGGCAGGAGGAGACTTGCCGTAAGGTTCAATTATTTCAGAACGTTAAAGCAATGACATCATATGTGTAATGGATTGCATTAGATTAAATATTTTTTGTCTCTAAAATTTGGTATGAGGAGCTGAATTTGATGTTCTTAAGCAAGTATGTTTGATATCATGCACTGAATAAGAAACTCTTTAGCCAATGCCTGCCATTTAATGCCTCATTTCAGCTCCCTTCATCACAGCGAGGCTTTTATTCTCAAGTATATAGATGTCCGTTGTCAGCATTTTGACAGTGCAGTTTGATGTAGCGCAGTGATTTTTTTCTTAAAGCAGGGACTTCTAAGTGAGCAGAGATTCTCTTTTATACAAGTGTGCTGTACAGGCTGAAAGCAAAGATGGCACAACACAAGTTGTCAAGCCATATAGACGGAATTGCTTTGAAATACTGTGTCTTTGAAACTGCAACATTTCAATTCAGAGGACAGCAATTACATAGTCAAACGTGGAAGTGGATAGAATTGCATTACAGTAGCGCCGCATTTATTGTAATATGAAACCCAGCCAGTTTGTGTTTCTATAAGTTATGCTTTGGTGCTCAGCCCCGGGGACCCCCTGGCCTTCCGACTGCGCCCACTCACCCATTGCTACTTCCTGCTCTCACCTCACACTTAAAGACACAAGTGCACAACCTGAGGCCATCTGTTTGCTTTTTTTCTGGGGCAACTTGGTGCCTACAGGATTATGGACATGTGTGATAGAAAGTGCCATCAGAGCCGTCAGTCTTCTGTGTCTGATCTGATTACCTGGAGAGCACCACATCTTCACAACTTTTAATAAAGGCTGTGGCGCCCCCTGTAAAGGGAATGTGTGCAGATATTGATAACTAAGTTCATGTCATGTTGGGTAAAGGATGACACCATCCAATAGTCTATCAAATTGGTAAACCACAGCAATTGTTCAATATACTCTTCATGATGACAGGCTGACGTCATTCTGAGGTACGACAATGTGGGTTCTCTCCGGGTACTCCGTCTTCCTCCCACAGTCCAAAGACATGCAGCATAATAGGTTAATTGGGGACTCTAAAATTGCCCGTAGGTGTGAATGTGAGAGTGAGTGGTTGTTTGTCTCTATGTGTCAGCCCTGCGATGAACTGGCGACTTGTCCAGGGTGTACCCCGCCTCTCGCCCAGTGTCAGCTAGGATAGGCTCCAGCCACCCACGATCGTTCAAGGATAAGAGGTTACGGACAATGAATGAATGAATATGTATGGCTTACTATGGCAAATGTAAATAAAATTTTCTATAGACTAATCAAATTATATTCCAATTCTGTGAATTTCAGACAAAACTCTTCTCTACAACAAAAGTTTCTTGTTAGCAGTTACTTACAGCCGGGCTGGCCTGAAAAACTGATGATTCAAGTCACTAGTTTAGCATTTTGTCAGTCAAATCTCTGCACTTGTGTTTTTTAGCTGCGTCATTGCACTGAGAGCAATGTAGGAGCAACAGCATGGCAGGCTGTGAGCTCTACAAACCTCAAAACTGACTGTGATGGAGGTGGAGAAGGGTGATAGAAACAGAGGGCAGTGTGATACTGGGTGATGTGGGCAGCACAGACTGCTCAGCTTTCAGCAACAAGGCAGGAGAGACACGCCATGGTGTTTTCGGATTTTATAACTTAAGTATAAGCAGGATGCGCACTTTTATTTTCTCTGACTGAATAGCAATCTGATGATGAAAAAATGCATTAGAGACATGAGACTCATGTAAACTATCAGTTTAGGAGTTTTGTGTGGTGCTGAAGTGGAAAAGAAAAACAATGAATAGTAAAATCTTCATATTGAGCCAAATTTAATTTGACTGACAAAATTATGAGTTGGATACAGCCCTAAATTTCAGTTGCCTTATTTTGTGCAACAGAATTTTGTAGAATACACAATATGAAGATATTGTCATAATCCACATCTGCCAAAAGTTGAGATAACTTTCAATAACAAATTATTATCCCACCTTACATCACTCATACAAAAACAGAAGTCGTATGATGGGTAGCTCTATCACATGTCTCTAATTTCTCAGATTTTAATGACATTTGACACATTTTGCTAACAATTAGCAACATGTTTATTTTTCTGTGCATTATTATTTTAGTCACAGGGTGCTTTTTTAAAGACACATTTTAAAGACACAGGTTCTGCACTATCAGCCTAACTATGTTGTGTATTGATGAGTCAATGGTGCTATCCATGGTGCTGAAGAAGCAGACCGATATGTAATTGTGGTCTTTTCTTTAGTCTCTACTGCCCTTCTCAGTCAGTTTATATATACATATATATATATGTATATATGTATATATAATATAGTATATACAAGTAGCTAGAGTATTTTTTCCTGTAAAAACAAAGACAAAGAAACAAAAGAGAAAACAGTCGTTAATCAGTTGGTTCGTCACCGGTGAATGAAACAAATAAAGTACATTTTTCGTGTTAAAAATGAACAAATCGGCTGCTGTTTACACCTTCCTCAGGACACGAGATGAGTTGGCAGTGGCAAGGACTATCGACAAGGACAATTTACCTTTGCAAAAACGGCATAAATCACATTTTTAATTTTACATCTGTTAACAGTTTCATAGATACACTGCACAGTGGCCCTGGACCTGATGTTAGGGTGACATTGAATTGATCCTGAGAAATTAATGAATCGTGTTTAAAAGAAGGTCAAGGGGAGGCAGCACCTGTAATGGCTC
>JAJHUR010128743.1:0-15499 GCA_027495735.1 Lutjanus campechanus | reverse complement strand
GAATACTAGGGTGTTACATATGTCCCCTTTCAGGCTAAATATTTATATATATATAAATATTCAGCACTTTAAACTTTTTTTTTTAACAAAAGGATTTCCAAAACTACAAATATCATGGATGTGTTTGACAGACATGTGGATTAGGACATCTTGTCGACTGTTACTGCAAGTCAGTGTATATGTGTGTTTGTCTTTACCCTCATGCGGGCCACAAGACTGAAGTCCTGCCTTTTGTTGAGCAGCTGGTAGATATTGTTGAGCTGTAACAAAGCCTCTGTCACAGGAGAAGTCTCCGTTTCATTGGACATGTAGTTCAACAGGTTGAGGACACGCCGGAAAGACACACGTCCCAGTCTGTTGACAACACAGGAGAGAACGAAAGCGTTTAAACGTCTTCAAGTTTCTCCTGTCACTGGACGCAACTCAAAAAGCAACTATTTATGTTATCGGCTGTACCTGGAAAGAGCGAAGATGTTGTGTATGAGTGAGGCACGGTCCTCGTGTGTGAGAACGCTGACATTGTTGGACAAAGCATCTGTGAGAGTATCCCAGCCCTTGTCTCCGTAGTCAACAATGTAGAAGCCGGTGTTTCTGTAGTTCAACTTCAGCCACTTTACACTTTCTGGCACCTTAAACGTCCCTGAAAACACACAAACACATACGTACATTTACCATTTGTACTTGAGGCTCTTGAGACTTGGATTTGATGCTGCAGGTTAATACTTCATGTTTTACCTGACTTGGTCTTCAGAGTGAACATCTGTCTGCACTCAGAAGCGAAACTGCAGCTGTCGTTCACATATGTCACTGGAATATACCACAAGCTGAGGAGAGGCAGAATACACTCAGTCTGCTGTGTTTCTATGATTTCTGTGTGTCTGTGTGTGTGGTTATATAACCCACCTGGAAGTGTGCGTGGTGCTGTCAGATGTGAGCAGGAAGTGCTCCTGTGTGAGGGTCACCTGATCTCCGTTGCGGCTTACAGTGACTAATGGGAAGCCTTTCTGCGAGGTCCATGAGCTCATCATCTCTGACACATTCTGGTGCTGCGTGGAGACCTGAGGACAGGAAGACAAATCCAGATTCTGTCAGGGATGACCGGACTGATTCTGAAGGATCAATACATCGATTCTCACAAGCTGCTCATTTGGTCTTGATTCCTTTCAAAAACAATCAATGACAACTTAATGTAAATACAAAATGTTGGTGGTGGCATCACTTCAAAAGGTTTTCAATACTTTTATTACACGGCTATGTTGAATACATGATTCTGATCGGTCAATTAGAGCATTCTAAGGTCTGTTATTTAAAAAAAAAAAACACCTCAAAGTTAATTCAGGAGCTGCACCTCTGCATTTGGCCCGGGTGATTGTTGCAACATAGACCTTTTCTCCTCTAACACTGGAGTCACCAGTGGGCTGCTGCTAACTGTGCTGTGGCTGCCACTAGCCAGTTAGCTCACTTAAGTTAGCTCAGTCTGTGTCCCAGTCCTATTAGACTGGGACAGTCTGGGTCCCAGTCCTGTTAGACTGGGACAGTCTGGGTCCCAGTCCTGTTAGACTGGTTGGTCACAGCCTCTGAGACCAACGGAGGCCAGTCTGATGAATGAAGCTATGACTCTGACTCTGGGGACGATGAAGACACGGTGGGTTCAGGTGGTGTGAAGCAGTTGAGGAGCAAGTTTATAACTTCATGGGTTAATTTTTAAGTACACATCATAGTGTTGACAAGTCTGCAAGTAATTGTTTTGTAAAGTTTTTTATTCCAGTATTCTGAATAAGTTTGATATGTTGATATGTTGAATAAATTAATTAATTAATTTCAGCCTCCTGACTGGTTGTTCTGGTTATTCACAGTCATTACCCTTTTTATAATATAATAATAATCTCTATATATAGAGCACTTTTCAAAATTCACATTACAAAGTGCTTCACAAAGGCAGTTTAATAAAAAAAAAGCATGGTACCGCGAGACTTCGCATATCTTGCGACATGTATTGCGAGACTTTGTATATCTCTTAATGGATGCACGTGTGAAAATATCGCGAGATATATAAAGTCTCGCGATACATCGACGCCATGTTTACATGCTACCTGCTACATGCTACAGTTGACATTTCAACTAAAAACATTGTGTAAATGGTGTCTTTTGTGGTTAAAATTTTAAGTTGCGGCTCGCGGACACTTGGATTACACCACACGAGTAGGATGGAGACATTTTGTGTTTGTGTTCTTTTTTTTACATTTTATCCGTCGTCGCCACTCACTGCCATCAGCTGCAACCCTGTTTTCTGCTAAAACTCCAGGATTGTTTTGTGAACTGAAGATCTTCACCCATCCTCACATCGGCATAGGGGTGAGTACATATTGAGTGGACTATTATTCTGCGGTGGAATATCGCTTTTAAAAAGTTTCCAAAACTCAGATTCCATCTAAACAATGTCTTTTGATAACTAAGACAAACCTCACCATTCTTTAAGAATTATTGTTGACCTTTGATTGACCATTGACCATTTTTATTATTTTGCCATTTAATTAATTTAGCACTCACACACTTTGAGGACTGGTACCATTGTGGCAAACTTCCAGATGACCAGTGCAAGACTAAGCAGGTGCAAGTGAAGCATCAACAGGGCAGCAGGGGGAATTAATGAGCTGGCAGACTGCCGTTAAACTGAGGGGAACTGGATTCAAGCCCGTTTTGACTGTAATTATCCAATCTGTCTGTATCTACTTGTATCCTGAGCTCTGACTTCTCTTCAACAGGGAGCAAGCAAAAAGATAAACATTCTTACAGGGATCAATAAATCATTACTACCAACTATTATCATTATGTCGATAATGTAGCTCCTGAGACGGTTCTGTGATCACCCATTATATGATGGCAGTAAAACTCGCTAATGTAGCTGCTGATGTCAGGGAGACTTTATTTTTAAGCCAGCTGCCTGACAGATTTCAGGAAACTACACTGTTAAAAAAACATCACTTGGAATTTAGTGGAATCAACAAATTTTTTCTCATGAACTTAACGTAAAGATACAAGTTTTATTTATTCAAGGTAAATTTGAAATTTCTCGAAAACTTCAGAAAACACTTAATAATTTACAAACAAAAGTCCTTCTAATCTGAAATTTAGCTTCAAAAGGACCATGATCAACATATTAGCTTACTTCCCACCATGCATTGTTTGAGAGATAAAACTCTCCTGAGACCTGTTTTATAGTTTGAAAAATGCATACGATGGGAACCATGATGAAGGTTAGTTTTGAATTAAGTCACAACCTCCTTGTACTTAAAATGTAATAAAGCTCTTTGTGTGAAATGAAGCATGCACGCGCGCACACACACCTGTGTGAGGCTGTTCCACAGGTCATCAGTGTTCGTGTTCTGTTCACGGTACTGAGTCAAGTATTGAATGATGCCTTTCCTGAACTGTTCTACTGGCAGGGAGGCGTTCAGCATGAGGAGAATAGATGCACCCTTGAAGACAGAAGCACAAAACATCTGTGATCAGACCCAAAACAGAACACCAACTATGATTACAACTGAATGTGAGGTTCCTGAGATATACAACTGGACATGGAAGTGAATTAAAGAACACTGCATCTATTAATCTACTTGTATACTACATGTAAAAGTTCACCTTTTCGTATGAGACAGAGTC
Source organism: Lutjanus campechanus (assembly GCA_027495735.1). Lineage (NCBI taxonomy): Eukaryota > Metazoa > Chordata > Actinopteri > Lutjaniformes > Lutjanidae > Lutjanus > Lutjanus campechanus. The sequence continues at coordinate 11,836 of JAJHUR010128743.1, read as the reverse complement.
AAACATCTCTTCCACCTGCTCCGGTGTATTAACCTCCGTCGACACAGCGTGGGAGGAGTTTAATGCATCTTTATCCATGGCTCTGAACCGCACTGCCAGGAACAAATTACCCTGCAAACAAACACAGGGTTTACTGCTAAGGTACTTGGACTGGGTTGCACAAACAAAGATCAGTTTAATCTAAGATTAGTTCTAAGAGTTTGGCAAAACTAGTTTTAAAATGAGTAAATCCAGCTCTGTTGCACAATAGAGCTGGATCAGAGTCAATGAATAAATAAAAAAGTTTATTCAATATAGAGATACTTGTTTACCCAATTAAAATAAATAAATGTAAAAAATAATAAATTTGAGAAGTTTTCGAGTAGAAATACTAAATAATGTTGCACTGTTTGTTTGATGGCTCAGCTGATGAGCTCTACTTTCTCCTCCTTTGAGGAAAACTTAATGGGTAAATTATTGGAGTAATATGGCAAAATAATAGAACATTAAAAAATGGACAAAAGCACAGTAACAAACAAAAGAGCAGCAACTGGCATATTGTTTTAATGGATAAACTAGTAAAAAAAAAATATGGGATACATCACAAAACTCAATTGAGTCTTAACTTTCTTTGGGAAACCTGATTGTTCTACTCAATCCATCTCAAAAAGGCAGCTATTTTAAAAGTTAAACCTCCTCAAATTTAAGTTTAAAGTTAATACTGGATCACATTTTAAACTTTTAAAAGTTTTGGTGCAACAGGTTCATAGTGAAAACTAAACTCAGGGTTCAAAGAGAGGTTTCAATTTAATCTTTCTTCATTTAAGTTATTTTTAAAGTTTGGTGTAACATAGGCCTGCAAATAGCGATTATTTTAATTATCAATTAATCTGCTGATTATTTTTGTGATTAATCGATAAGTTGCTTGGTCCATATGTCAGAAAATGTGGACAAATGTTGATCGCTGTTTCCCAAGGCCCAAAATGACATCCTCAGATGTTAGTAATCAATTACTCGAGTTATCGTTGCACCTCTAGTGCAACATAATTTTAAGTTAAACATTGATTTAATTTATGAGACAGATGTGTGAACTTACAATGTCCAGCTGTGGGAACTCAGTCTGCAGTGACAAGTACTGCATGTAAGTGGCGAAGCCTTCATTGAGCCACAGGTCGTTCCACCAGGTCATTGTTACCAGGTTTCCAAACCACTGCAACGCGTCATCAGAGACAGATCAGGACTTAACTGCATGATATTCACTGTCTCTGCTGCTTTCACAAACACATATGTGAACATAGCTACCTGATGGGCAAGCTCATGTGCTATGACGGAGGCAACTACTTGTTTCTCCAGGGGAGAGGACTGCTGACCCACCAACAGACTGGTCTCTCGGAATGTGATCAGTCCCCAGTTCTCCATGGCTCCTGCCAGGAAGTCTGGGATGGCCACCAAGTCTGACACAAGAGAGAGGAGGAGAATAGCAGGGGTGTGTACAGGGAGGAAAAAAGAAAGAACAATTGCAGGAGGATTAAATGACGGGCATGTGCCTGTGTGAACTCACCTAGTTTTTTGAGGGGGTACTTAATTTCAAAGAATTCATTGTAGTGGACCAGCAGTTTGGAGACCGTGTCCAGAGCGTATTCAGTGTGTTCCTTCTTCTCTGGCACAGAGTACACAGACACCTAAAACACAGACACGCATACAAACGTTAGGATGTGCTTCCTTACACTCTTGCAAATAAAGGTGCTAACTAGAACCATAAAAAGTTCTCCTGCCTGTCCGCACAGGGAAACTCTTTTTGGCTCCTGTTAGAACCTTCTTTTTTTTTCTTTTTTTTTTTTTAAAGGTACCTAGAACCCTGTATAAGAAGTTCAACAGAGAACCCTTATATGGTGTAATGGCCCTATCTAGAACCCACCAAGGGGGTTCTACCAGGAACATTTTATATTCCAAAGGTTTTATCTAAAACACACTCAAGAGTTTCTACCAAGAACCTCTTCATAGTCTAAGCATTTTATCTTGAACCCAATGAGGGGATTCTATGGAGTCCAAATGTTTTATCTAGAACCCTCCCAGGGGGTTCTACTGAGAACGCTTCAATATTGCAAAGGTTTCATCTTTGCCTGTGAGGAGTTAATTCTGGAACTTTTTACTTTCCAAGGGTTTTATGTAGAACCCACCAAGGGGATTCTACAAAGCACCTATTTATATTCCAAGGGTTTTACCAAGAAATGACCCAGGGGGCTCTACCAAGAACCATTATATATTATGGTACAAAAACCCCTTGACAAAAGAGTTCTTCAAGGATTTCAACAATCCTTCATGACCAGAATAAACTGAAGAAACTGAGATGAAGATATGTGTGTGAGCTGCCTTTTTTTCCACGACAACTCAATGAACACTAACTTAAAAATATATACATATACACCTGGATGACTGTGAGGGAAAAGGAGTCACATCTGTGTCAGACCTACCAGAGTATCAGAGACATTTCTGTTGACAGGAACGAAGTTAGCGACGATGAAGGCCACTAGGTAGGTGCTCATGTTGACACTGGTCGTTTCAAACTCATCAAGCTCGAGGCCATTGGGAAGTTTTGTGGTTCTCACCTGAAACACAGCATGAGGATAACATTACTACCAAATGTTGATAGTATACTTTGAATTAAATCCAATTTGGCATTTTCTCAGATGGCTCTGAAATACAGCCCTGCAAGCAAAAACCAATACATGGTCTGTTAGCTTAATTGTGCCCACGCTATGAGCTTACGAGTCACAGTGGGAATGGGTATGACTCACCAGCTCCTCATAATATACAGAGTGAGTGACATAACACAGTGTTGTACTGCACATTGTGTCCATCTAGGTGACACCTGAACAAATGAATAAATTATAAATAAATTATGTTTCTAAAAACATCTTAAACAAGGAATAGACAATGCAGTAACAAAATCTTGATGCACATTTGATCGGTACTGTCCAGTTTGGTCTGAGTTTTGTGAGCTCTATGTGTTGCACTGGATGGACTCAATGACAATGACAGTAGCCCCACCCAAAAGCTTTATCATCTATTTCACTGTAAACAGGAGCATCATTTACAAAATGAACATCATGCTGTACAGAAAGACCATAAGCTCATTAGCAAACTGTTTATCGTGGTCGTACATCAAGTGAGAGGTAGGTTCAAGACTCATTACTGGGAAGCACAATAAGCTCCAGACCCCCTGCCGGACCAAGGACGCCTTTCAGAGGTAAAAGCACCTTCATCCCTCCTCACAGAAGAAATGCGTCTATTGACACATATTGTAGACTAGTTGAAAAGGAGGTTACCCTCTTGCTTGGTAAAAAACGGGAATACAAGGTGATGAACAACTTAACCAAGGACCAGAGGATGTCTTTGAACTCCATTAAAGATGACAAATCACTGGTCATTCAGAGTGCAGACAAGGGTGGAGCAATTGTTATTATGGACCGCACAGCATATGAAGGGGAAATTCAGAGACAATTGAACAATACCATTTTCTATAAAAAATTAAAGCACAATCCCACACAAGAAGTCAAACAACATATCAAGGGGGTATTGGATTCCCTCCTGGATAGGGGAGAAATCACTAAACAAGAACATACCTTTATGATGGTTGATTTTCCTGTCACTCTAGTTCTGTACACTCTGCCTAAAATACATAAAGCTTACACTGACATACCCCCGGGTCGTCCTATAGTTGCAGCAATCGGTTCTCTCAGAGAAAACATTTCAGCATTTGTTGATTTTTTTCCTCCAACCTCTTGTCACCTCCTTGCCATCCTATGTTAAAGACTCAATGGAGTTTCTCAAGATGATTCAAGCCATTCAGCTAGCAGACGAACACTGTTTTTTAGTGACCATAGATATTGAGTCTTTATACACCAATGTACCCTTTGAAGGGGGGCTTCGAGCAGCAGAATGCTTCCTGAACCAGCGCTCTGACCATATCCCAAGCACTGGCTGTATTGTGGATCTGATTGAGATTGTTCTCATCTCTAACTATTTCATGTTTGGTTGTGACTTTTACCTCCAGGTCTCAGGTACGAGCATGGGAGCAAAAATGGCCCCAAGTTTTGCCTCTCTACACTGTGGACTCTTCGAGCATGACATTATCCAGAATGAACTCTGCAACCCGCACCTACCCCTTATCACCTACTGGAGGAGGTACATTGCATTACATATTTTTTTCATTTGGACAGGTTCTGAGACCCAACTGGTCGAGTTCCATAACTTCATTAACACCAACAATTGGCACTTGAAGTTTACTATGGAATATGATAAACATAAGATGAACTTTTTAGACATTCTTGCGTATAGAGTTGGCAACGGACTGGGCTCTAACCTATACCGTAAAAACACTGACAGAAACTCCATTCTCCATGGACAGTCATTTCATCCTGTGCCTCTCAAGAAGAGCTTGCCCGTTTCCCAGTTCAGCCGCATTCGCCATATCTGTAGTTCAGATGCAGACTTTCAAGTCCAAGCTGCTGACCTGGAAAAACGTTTCCTTCAAAGACAATATAAGAAAGAGTGGGTGGCCCAAGCACGGAGCCGTTTTGAAAAAGTGTCTCAAACTGAGTGTCTTCATAACACTAGATCCAGAGTTCCTGAACCCAGAATAAATTGTATGATTCAGTATTCACCTTTAGCTAGAGACTTTGAATCCATCATTCGAAAACATTGGCACATCATTGTCTCTGATCCAGCACTCAAAAGTTTTACTACACCACCTTGCATTGTGTATAAGAGACCACCTAATCTCAGAAACATGTTGGTGAGAGCTTGTCTTCCCCCATCTACTCCACCCCACTTTTTACAATCCATTCCTTCTGGAAATTACAGATGTGGCAATTGCCCTCAATGCAATTTCACACATAAAACTACCACCTTCAACCACCCACGCACAGGCAAATCGTTTAACATTAAAGGCGTTATCACATGTAACACCAATAATGTTATTTACATGCTCAAGTGCCCATGTGGCTTGGCCTATGTTGGTAAAACAACAAGAACACTCAAAACAAGAATCTCGGAACATAGATCCAACATTCGTAATCATGATGTCAGAAGCCCGGTGGCGGTGCATTTTACACAAGCCTCACACAACGTTTCAGCTCTCAGATACTGTGGCATTGAACAGGTGAAGCAACACTGTCGAGGTGGTGACGTAAATTCCCGTCTATTGAGAAGGGAGGCTTTCTGGATCTACACATTAGACACACTTGCTCCCAGAGGGTTAAATGAAGAGTTTGATCTGAGGCCTTTTCTGTGATGTGTTTTTGTGATGTTTTTGTGATGTGATAACGTACTCATTGGTGATTACTCTGCCAGATGTTTGTATGGGTAACTGATGTTGTGTGGACATCGTTCCCCCCAGCGTATGGAACTATATGTTTCATGTATCTTTCCATTGCTGTGGGAGCGATGTTCACATGTTGCTCCATGTGTTACATTGCTGTGGTATTTTCCTCTTAAGTATCACGACATTTTACTTTATTAGCTGACACCTCTATGTTATTCACGTGTCATCGAATACTACCACCTTGAATCTGCATGTCCCTATGACGGTTTCTTGACCTGATGCTTCAGTCATGTGAGGTTTCAAGAGTAGATTGGAAGTAATGTGCGTGTGTGTGTATGTATATGTATATATGTGTGTGTGTACATATGTATGTATATGTGTATGGGTATGTGTGTGTATATATATATATATGTATACATATGCACATATATATTGTAAACATAACCTCTGTAAATATAATCTTTGTAAATATAATCTTTATAATATATTCTTTTGAATGTATTTTCTCTCTGCGATTTAGTTGTTTAATTCATAAATTTCTATTGAGCTAATTTTGTACTTTTCTTAGGTGTTTTTTGAATCATGGTATATGTCTGCGTTTGTGATCACATGATCCATTTGATGACCACGATTGGCTGTATATATGGAGGTGTGTCTCCACAGTTTTTCATGTCTGATGAAGGGCTGTTGCCCGAAACGTCACGTGTGGTGATACAATTTCTGGTGTGCGGACTTTTGGTATGTTTTTGTATTTTTGTATCTGCTCTTCCGTCCAGCACCCAGCACTCACCGTTTTTGGATGTGCGTGCTGTCTTTTGCATCTTCAAGACTCATTACAATCAGACTGTTTTTTTAAAACCAGGAAAGTCAGCACTTTTGCATTGGCTTCACTTTTCAGGCCCAAAAGCTCCATCCATTTATTCTCCTACTGCCCAGTGCTGTACTGTCCTTTAAAGGCCCCAAAGCCCAGAAAATAATAAATATACATAAAAAAAAATACAGTCCATTCAGCTACCGGCAGTTAAAGCAGGAGGCAGGTTTATTCCTGATAAGAAAATTATTTACTTTTGACTGTTGGCAGCCACACTGTACAAAGGAGTAGCACTAAAACAGCTCTCATACACCACGAGGGGCAGCTCCTCACACACACACACACGCATGCACGCACGCATGCACACACACACACACGCACACACGTATGCACATTCACCTTCAGTCTTTTCATTTTACCTCCGCTTACTAACGTGCCATAACTAATCATGGATGGTGTGTGCTTGTGCTACATCCATGAATGCATTTTACTTAGCAGGCTGATATTGAAACAATAATATGACAGGAAAGACAAAACTTATTTTAAATGCTTTTCAAAAATCTCATAGTTTAAGGTTTTTTGTTTTTTTTTTGAAATGTAGCATTTTGATTGTATGTTTTTAAATGAATTCATATAACTTCCAGGGAATCTCTAGAGGAAGCTTGTGTGCCACCACTGGCACATGCATCGAAGTCTGAGAATCTGGCCCCTGACCGTTGTGAAAAAGGTTCCTTCAAACCAATCTGTGGCATTGTGCTGTGTGATAAAACTGGACATTTGAGAGAGGCCTTTAATTGTGACCAGCCAAATGCATGCCTGCGTAATAACCATGCTGTTTAATCATATTTAGAATAGAGTAATAGAACAGAATAAATCTTTATTGTCCACTGGGGTGGAAATTTATCTTTGGCTCACCAAACACAAGAAACAAGACAGCAGTTAGTAAAAACAAACACATGGTTAAGATCAAACACATATTAAACATTAATCATTAAGTACCAAAAGCAGCTCATGTCATGTCTGTTTTAAATGTCATCAGTCACTTTGCAGAGTTCAGAATACTGATGGCACTTGGGACGAAGGATGTCTTAAATACATTTTTAGTTGCCAGAGGGACTCCCAGAGGTGAGAGTGGAGAGAGGATGGAAGCTATCTACCAGGATGCTCCTCACCTTCTTCCTTGTCCTCTCTGTACAATGTTGGACCAAAGACTTCTGCGGTTTGCTGATCATTTTACTTGTGTTTACACAAGTAAAATAATTGTACTATTTTGAACAGTCCTATTTTAGTAAGTGTTGCATTTATATTTTTGTTCGGTGTACACTGATGACACCATTTAGCACACCACATGGGGGGTTTCAACACTTTGTTACCACACTGTAAAAATAAGCAGAACTCAACTAATGTTACAGTACCTTTGGCATGTTGGAAAGACTCATGTAGTCTGGTTTTCTGCTGATTCTAATCGAGAAGGTGGCTTTGAAAAATGGTTCATCAAAACAAGGAAAGGCCTTCCTTGCAGACAGCGGCTCAAACTGGGTTGCAGCTAACACCCTGTAGACAAGAGGGAGAGGAGCATGACCATGCTGAAATAACAAATCAGCTAATTGCTGTAAAATCAATAAAACAGCTTTTTTCAGTTTTTCTTTGTTATCAAATTTACAGCAGTGCTTTGTTAGCAACTGGTCTTAATTTGAGCCAAAGGTCACAAGATCAACTGTGACAAGACACGATCCATGCAACCTTTTTATAAAGTGCTTACTCTGCAACACATCTTTCAGCTGTTGCAAAGAACAGCCAATACGTCAAGTGTACCTTTTAGTGCCATTTTTATCGGTGTATGAGCTGTTATAGAAACCGTCGTAGGTGTGTGAGAGGTTGGCAGAGTAATCCAGGGTCAGAACGCAGGACTGTCCCTCCTTCAGCTCATCAGAGAGCTTCACAGCGATCTGCTGTTTAGGTTTGTACTCCAGTACAGTCACCTCACTGGCCTCTGCATCACCCAGCTGGAAGAGAGATGTTTGAATAATTTTTTGTTCAGGCACAAATTAAATCTTTACATACAGTTATCAGCACACAAACCCAATTTCAAATCCCACCTTGAAGGTAGCTTTGGAAATGTTGAGATTAGCGCCGTGCAGAACGATGATTCTGGCGTTGTGATACACATGCATGTTAATAACAGTGCGGCCTGTGAAGGTCATAGTCTCGAGGTCGGGGTTCAGTGTGAGGTCATAGCTGAGAGGGCGCACGCTTCGAGGCAGCCGCAGATCTGTCCATGGAAACAGTTCTCCGTTTGTAGCCACAGGGTAAATTGGCTCGGCAGGAGTGGTCTTGTTCGCCTTAGGACACCCCGTCTGCAGAAAGATGGAAGGATGGGGTCAGATAGATTAACTAAAAAAGGGAAATAATCTGATATCAGAGTCATGCTTAGCCATCTACACGTGGTCACAAAATCTACCTAAACAGAGCTAGTGAATATTTTTCTTACTTTGGTGAAGGTGCATCCGGGTAAGAAGTACAGTACCATGGTCATCGACGCCACAATCACCAAGAACAACACACAGACAACCATGGTGCGGGCTGAGGGCCGCGAGCATGACCTGAGAAAACAGTTTAACATTACTTTATAATTTCCAAATGCAGGGTGAAAAGGTGGAGCAGTAGTGTTCATGAAAAAGTTGTAGATGGTGATGCTGCAGAGACAGAGGCTATAAATATAAACCTTCAACTTGGTATTCTGTTGTCCAGTGCAATGAAACCCCTTTAGCTTAATGTACTTAAACCTGTACATGTTTAGCCAATTTTCTTCATTTGCATCATGTAAGAATTGAGGATTGACTAGTTCTTCTGTGTAAGGAGGCAGGCAGTAAATTGTCTAGGGCAGCAACTAATGATTATTTTCATAAAACATAAAAACGTTTTATGAATGTCTTGCTTGCATGACAGCTACAAAGGCTGCAGACAACCCATTCTCTGGGGCCTTGCTGGTGCTTGTATGAAACAAGATCGCTGAGGCAAGTCAGGTAATCACAAAACGTATTACCATGTTTCAGTAAAAGCAGCCATTCACTGCTTACTGCAGTGTGATTGCTCTTCAACAGAAGAACAGGATTGTCCTATGGTAATGTGGTACCACTACGTCTGAGGCACTTTTTCATAACCAATAATAAATAAAATATTCATGCTGAACCTTGTACAGTGCTATGGGGCAGGGCTTGGCAGTAGTGACCACTTTTGCCTCACAAGAAATGGGTTTTGGGTTTGAACCCACCAGTCAACTGGGCCCTACTTCACTACATGTCAGCCTGAGCTGTATGCAAATATAGGTGCACCATCACGGGCTGTTTTATGATTCTGTGTAAATGTTGGTCCAAGATAAGGGTCATGGAAGAAATAGATTTTTACTGAGCCCACAGAGAGTACCCATGGTGCTGTACATGCTATGTGGTTATTACTTTCCATCTATTTGTTTTGTCAATAAAGATGAGAACAAAAGGTCTCAAGCATCTATTTCATATTTTCACATAGTTTTAGAAACTTTAAGCGTTAAAGTACACTCCTCTGAATTCAACATTTATACATCACCACACTCCACAATACTAATCATAGAAGCTATTGCATATAATACATGAAACAAAAATATCACAAGTCATACAACACTAATAAAGTATTTTTTATGGAAATAAATTGCAGTGTCCCAAATGATGACCTTTTCAGTGCATTACCTGGGAGGAGGCTGTCTGGTGTAAGGGGAAGAGCTGGATCTGTGAGCGGAGCTGCGGTTCATGAAGGACATGCCCAGCAAACGGGCCGAAGACTCGCAGTCCTCCTCATCCTCGTCCATATCATTCTCTCCCAGGCCTCGCACAAGCAACCGCGAGCTACGAGGCTCATACGCCACCTCATCTGGGTCAAGAGCAGGAAACGTCTGGAGAGAGCATGCACAGCACAATCTGTTATTCTGCAGTTAAACTGAGCAGTGTTTCCCAGATACTGTTAATAACTGGATTTCTTCTGCAGGTAAATGAATTAGCACAGGGTAAGATGTCATCTGTGGAGGTGGTGAGGAGAGTGAGGGCAGAGACAGGGATAATGCATAATCAGACTGAGAACGATCTGTCAACAAAGAAGAGGCACAGATGACAAGTAAATCATACTGATCAAAGAGCATTAGGGGTGTTTTTTAACCAGAATTGCAGTTGTTGTAGAAACCCCTTTGCAACAATCTTGCGAAGGGGAATGAAATTTAAGAGAGGGTTTGTAGGGTTTCATACAGTGACGGAGGATAGAGGTAGTGGGAACTGGGGACGAACTTAAAGGGATAGCTGTATGAGGTACTTATCACTAATCAGTGTATTACAGTATTTGCAGTAGAATGGCAAGTGGTGTCTACATAAAAAAAAAATCACTATTAGTTTAACTGTATGCTATATTTCGAATATTTTCACTCCTTTACTTTGCCACCAGACAGCCTTTTCTGACCGGAAACCCCTGTTAAATAAGCCAAACATTGCTCTCTCGAAACTAACCAAACTCCATAGTCAAAATCAGTAACTTTACCTCACAGAATACAGGAGTTGCTGGTCTAACACTGCCTCGATCTGATAGTTTGTTTGTATTATTATGTGACTTTGGTGAATCCAAACTATGTTTTTAAAACACCAAAGTCACACAATAACACAAACAAACTAACAGATCAGTGTAGCAGTAGACCAGCAACTCCCATCTTCTGTGAGGCAAAAAAAAAAAAAAAGATTTTGCCTATGGAGTTGGTTTAGAGAGATCAATGTTTGGCTTACATAATGACAGTTTCCCATCAGAAAAGGCTGTCTGATAGTAAAGAGGTGAAAATATTCTAAATATGGTGTACACGTAAACTGATTGAATTTCTTTAGGTGGACTTTTTTAGATGGTTAAAATACCTTTTGTTGCTTATCCCGTCCACAGCAGTACATTACTTAGCTTCCATACTGGCTGACTGACTGTAGGTCATACACTGACTATGGATAAATACCTCAACCCCACTTCAAATTATCCAAACTATCACTTTAAGGTTTATAAGACTTTGTTTTTACTAACAAGGCTGAATGGGGAAAATGGGGTCACTGTAGCCCTATAACACAGCATTGAAGTAACACAGTAAAATGGAGTTCCTATTTGCTACAAGTAATTCTCACAATATTAGCTATAGATATGCATAGCTGACAGATCTCAAATGATGTACAGAACAGTGAAAGTGTTGGCCATCCTCAAATTAACTGATCCTTATTTATATTCCTCTGATCTGTTCATATTATCAAATCTAAAGATGAAAGCACTTGTGAGAAATGTGCAGAGTGGTGCAAATATTCATTCTGATATATGCAAATAACTGAGCCTGGCTGGTCCTTGAAATGAGGACAGAGCATGCATAACATTAGATGACATGAGCATACCGGAAATGCAGTGGAGTCTTTAGCCAAATCCACAACATCAGGCTCTTCTTCAAACATGCTGTTCTCAATCATGTTCCTCGGCAGGTTGGCTCTGTCTAAAACACACACAGAGGAAGAGAAACAGATTCTCAAAAGGGGAAATGAGAAAGGTGAGAAAGAAAGAGAACAGACTCTAAATGGTTACATAAGCTATACCACTAATGAAAACGGAATGCAAACGATTTGCAAAACTTTTCAAACTATATTCAGTTGAATACAGTGCAAAGACAAGATATTTAATGT